>CAUYQG010152407.1:0-16897 GCA_963574415.1 Tarsius wallacei
ACATTTTTAATGAATAAATTTTGAGTGGGGAGTTCTCCTTTGTGTACATACTAATCCATAATAAACTATAAAATAAGTATATTTATAAATGCCATGTATACAGTGATAAAAGACTGGTATAAATGCAGGAGTTCAGAGAAGAATACAAGTCTTTGTGCATCATGATATCAAGAGAGAACACATAGAGAAACAAAAGCTTAAGGTAGAATTTGGATGGGTAGATATTTCTTTAATAATTCTCCTTGGCAAATATTTTCTTCCATATAAGCTACATCAAATATTTTCTACCCATCTTATTATTTTGTATATGTGTCTTATTTTGTGTTTTTTTTTTGTATTGCATTTTTGTTCTATTTTTTTAATTTGTTTTTATTTTGAAGATGTGGGTTACAAGTCAGGGTTAGCTATACAAATGCTCATTATACAAGTTCCCTTGTTGATGAAGTGTGCTCCAACCACCAGCAGTTTCCTACTTCTGCTAGTCCCCACCCCCCACCCACCCCTGGCAGTTTCCAACTACTGTCAATCCCTTTCTTATAGCTTCATGGTAATTGTTAAAGATCCACTTATGAAATTTCAACCTCAGCAAAGTTCCCCCAGAACCGACAAAGACATGGACACTAAACAGCCTGATGTTGAGCAATTCCTGCATCAACACAGATAGGAAAACAGAAACTAAAAGTTTTCTAGAGACAAATGAAAATGAAGAAACATCTTACCAAAATCTTGGGGATGCCATGAAAGCAGTACTAAGAGGGGAATTCATATCTCTATGAACACACATGAAGAAAATGGATAGAAAACAAGTTAAGAGCCTAAAAAATTACCTAAGGAAGCTGAAAAAACAAAATGGCCAAAACCCTAACTTTAGCAGTAGAATCTAGATCACCAAAATGTATATGTTTCCTGAGACAAAAACTATACCTTTACTTTTTATAATAATGGAGAGTAATAGTCTTCATCTTCTCTATTGACATATTTAACATTTTAAAAATTGCTTCATAGTTATTTTTATGACCACAAAACTTTGTTGGTAAGGCAATTGAGATAAATGAGGAGTTTGAGTAACTTGCTAATTATTATCTAGTTGGGGATAAAACTGGCACTTGAATCTAAGGTATCTGTCCTGTTTTGATGACAGTTCTACTATATTAGTTTTAGTTTACCTATGGTTCCAAAACATGTGTAACATGTAATGGATGTCTTGTGATTCTTTATCAAATCATTCTTCCATGCAAGAGTCACTGCTTATCTCAGTCCTATGACTGATGGTGTGAGAAGGGATTTCCAGGTGAGCTCTGGAGACAAAGAATGACAAGGTCAGAATTTCATAAGTTAGTCTGAATGTGAAAAACAAATGGGTTAGAAGATAAACAATACTACAAGCAAAAGATTATAACTACACATTAAAATGAAGGTGAAAAACTGATATGCAACAATCAGGAATGAGATGAATGAAACTTGATAGCCAGTTAATTATGAGATGTAAGAAATAGGAAAAGATAGAGACTGTGAAACACTTATAAATGGTGTTTTGCCCATTTATAAGGAGCAAACACCAAAAATGAAGTCCCTTATGAAGAATATAGCAAGACAGTTTTAGGTGACCTGAAGCTATAGTTTTAAAAGGACAATAAACAGATCACCTTAAAATGCTAATAATAAAACAACCATTAGTGAGAGGAGAACTTATGGAACAGATAGTGCTGGGAAAACTGGATGACCACCTGCAGAAGATGAAAACAAGACCCCTACCTATCACCATACAGAAAAATCAACTCTAAATGGATCAAAGACCTAAACGTAAAATCTCCAACCATAAGAACTTTAGAAAATATAAGAGACACCCTTATGAAAAGTGGAACTGGATACCAATTCCTGACCAAAGCCCCAAATGTCCATGACATAAGAGATAAGGTAGACAAGTGGGACCTCATGAAACTGAAAAGCTTCTGAAAAGCAAAATAAACCATCAAAAGAGCAGGGAGACAGCCCACAGAATGGAAAAAAATATGTGTTTGCCAACTGTATGTCTGTCAAAGGCCTAACATTTAGTATCTACAGGAAACTCAAATGTGCCAAAAAGAAAAAATCTAACAGCCCTATTAAAAACTGGGCAAAATATATAAACAGACACTTCTCAGAAGATACAAGTAGCCAACAGATACATGAAAAAATGCCCAGCTTCACTAATCATCAAAGAAATGCAAATTAAAACCACACAGATATACCACCGAACTCGTCAGAATGGCCATCATCAATAACTCAAAAAACAACAGATGCTGGAGAGGATGAGGAGAAAAGGGAACACTTCTACACTGTTGGTTGGATTATAAACTAGTACAACCTCTGTGGAAAACAGTGTGATGATTCCCAAAAGACCTAAAAATTGACCTTCCATATGACCCAGCAATCCCCATTCTTGGAATATACTCAGAGAAACACAAATCACTCTGTGAAAAAGATACCTGCACATGCATACTTTTTGCAACATTTTTCACAATAGTAAAAACATGGAACCAACCATGCTGCCCATTGAAATTGGACTAGATAAAAACAATGCGGTATGTATACATGATGGAATATTGCACAACCATAAAAAAGGACAAAATTATGAACTTTGCAGCAACTTGGATGGACTTGGAATCTATAACTCTCAGTGATCTATCACAGAAACAAAGAACAGAGTACTACATGTTCTCACTCATAAGCACACCCTGAACATTTGCCATAACACTATAAGAAAGAGATTGACAGTAGCGGGAAACTGCCAGGGAAAGGTGCAAGGGTCACATAATATCAATAAGAATACCTGATCTCAAACCAGGTGAAGTGGGTACCAAGGTGAGACCCAAACTTTACCTGTACAATAACCATTTGTATACCTAACCCTGAATTGTACTCCACATCTTTAACATAAAGATATATAAAACATAAGATAATAAAATAATAATTTCAGCTAATCACCACAGCTACCAAGATTGTTTAGGAGGTTGCTCTTATGTAATATTTATGATTCCTTCATGAAGTTGAAACCCTGTGTCTATAGAAAGTAGCTGGCAGTCCTCCCATGTCAAATAGAAGCAATTTAAAACTTTCGAGGAAAATTCTCACATTTAGCTTGTATCCTTGTAGCATAAAGAAGTTGTATGCTAGCTTTAGTACCAGCGCAGTCTGACAAAATATTGTTTTCTCAAATCAGTCTTAATTTGTTTAAATATTCAACAACTTATAAGCTTGTTACCTAAGGTGAAGTTATTTAAAAAATATGTTATCAAGTAAATCCTTTAGTAAGAAGCCTGATAGGATAACTCAGGCGAGATTTAACTTTGGGGTAATCATAAAAATATTCATTCCCTGATAACCATGCGAACACATATACGATGAGCTTCTCATAAAGGGTTGCACTTCACTCTCACAAGCCTTCTGTCCAGGGCCAGGTCTTCCCGACATTCAGAGATATTCTGCATAGTTATCTGTGTCTGAATCAGTATCACTTATGTGCATGTAAGAGTTTCTTGGTATGTAAGTAAACAAGATACTTTACTCTTTCCAGGTTTATGCCAAACTGAGCATTTACTGTATCTTACTGTAAGAAGCAAGCGTGTTCCTACCTACAGCATCATTTACAGAGAAAATAAAGCATCTGTTTTCCTGCAATGCAGATTTTTCTTTTATTTCCCAGAGAATATTTTTAAGTATTTTTTTCCCCAGAGAACAGCTTTTTCAGATATTTGAAGTACAATAATAACACAGAACTCTGCATGAAGAATGTGCCTTTGCCCCATTCTTTCTGTTCATGACCTTATCCTCAGAAGCAATCCAACAATATCAAAGATAGTCAAGGAAAAAATTGCCATAAAAGATTTAGGAGATTATTTTGCATCAGTTTGCCTATCCTACCCACATTTCAACCATTCTGCTCCTTAACACTTCTAAAAATTAATGCTAAGAGCTTTATAATAGTTACATTTCACCACAGGATTTTTTCTAGGTAATTTTAATAGCCTGTGCTGTAATTAAATTTTGACACGTTACAATGCACAATACTTCCGAAGCTATAAGTTGTACAGCTAATAGATCATTCAAACTCTAATTGAGATAATGAAGCTGATCTTGGACATCTGCAAGATGGTCATCTAATTAGCTTCTTAATATCTGTTTACTAGATGAGTGTACAGTAGACTCAGGGTGATGATAATGCAGTAAAGCTAATACAAGAGGAAATAATGTGGGTAGCATGAACCAGAGCATGGATACAGCTTGCTGCTATTAAAACTTTTTACTCTTTGAGAACTTGTAAAGGAACATTCCATTGTTTCTCCCCTCCGTTCACTTCCAACAGGGTGCAGTGCAACATGCGAAGCTCATAACAAATGATCCATAAATTCTGATTACTCTGAAATATGGATGGTAGGGTAGAGGAAATTACCATTATGCAAAATTATGGGATGGGAATGGGGGAATCTAGAGTCTTAAATTTATGCTAGCAATTCTATACTACATTGTTACAATAAGGTTATCACTTTGGGCTTTGCATGTGTGAAATAAACATTGTCTTTATGGCCTTTGTTAATAATTATAATGACAATTATTATGCCAATAATGGTAACAGATAACATTTGGAAGGCATCTTCTATGTGTCCAACACTAAGTTAAATGCTTAATCTGTATTGCTCATTAAATTCTTACAACGACTATATATACATGAGGGAATTTAGGTTTAAAGAGAGCTTAGATTACATGTCTAGGCATATAGAGCTAAAAAGTGTGAAATTTCATATTCAAACTGCAAACTTTAAATGCTATGCCAAAATGCTTTCATTTTTTTTTTTTTTTGAGTTGGAGTTTCACTCTGTTGCCCAGGCTGGAATGCATTGGCACGCTCACAGCCACTGCTGCCTCAACCTGCTGGGCTCAGGCGATCCTTCTGCCTCAGCCTTCCAAGTATCTGGAACTATAGGCGTGTGCCACCATGCACGGCTAATTTTTTTATTTATTGTAGAGATGAGGTCTCACCAAGTTGCCCGGGCTGGCCTCAAACCCCTGGACTCAGGCAATCCTCTCACTTTGGCCTCCCAAAGTGCTGGGATTACAGACTTGAACCACCATGCCTGACCAAGATGCCTTCATTTTTTGAGACGGTCCTGAAAAAAGCATTGATTGAGGTAACTAACTTACTTTATGCAGGAAATTCGGTATGGTTAAATAAATTTCTCCAACATCATGCCATTTGTATTTGGTACAGTTAGAGTTCAACTCAGGCTTATTGAACCGTACAGGTCATGCTATTTCTTCAATACCAGAGACATGTATATTCTATTTTTGTTTTGTGATATAGTATAGGTAATAAGTGACCAGTTTATTCCAGTTATTTCTCACTATGCTTTCCCAAGAGCAAAAACTTATTAAAAGACAGAACCATCTAGACATTTTAAAACATCTAGCGATTCCAAAACTCTAGATGTTTTATTCACTAAACATACCGAATTCTGGCCTAGAATTGAGAGATCCAAGTCTCTCTTAACAATGCATTTAGTTTCACCATTAAAAATAACAAAAAATTGAAGTTAAATTACATAATATCCTCCTGAGTTAGGCAGGACAAGTATTTATATATTCATTTTGGAAGATAACACACCAGCAATCAGAAAGTATTTTTCTCAAAAAAGATGACCAGGAAAAAAGCAGAAAAGTGGAATTTAGGTTTCAAGGTACCTCTTGCTCAAGTGCTATCAGTATTTCAGTATTTCAAGATGCTGGAGCACCAGCGTCTTGCTTTTGGAGAACCAGCTAAAAGTAGTCATTCTAATTTCATGTAAGTCCCCAGACTGCAAACTTTTAGTTAATTCTTGGTCAAATTTTTGACACATTTGCCTCATTCCCTTGGTCTTTTCTTCCAGTCTATATCCTAATTATTTTCGTTTTCAAGCCTGACTTCCCATCTTGCCAGTTCACATATTCACACTGCACTCGTCTTTATTTTCTGTTAGTCTCATCCTGTGAGTTTTTGCTCTTGCTTTCACCATGGGCCTAACAAGTGTAACTTTGACACCGTCCTCTCTCCTTCTTATAGGTCATTGCTTCCTGAGTCTTTTTTTCCTTCCCTCTGGCTCTCCCTCTCTTTTTTTAACTCCTCAAAGGACTCATTTATATTTGTCTTAAATTTTTCAATGTTGACCAATCTTCAAACCATTGCAAAATTCCTTCTGCTTTTACTACTGTATTGTAATCACTGTACTCAAGGTCAGGAGTGGCCTTCTGGTTTCCACAATCAATTGTCTACTTTGTAGTCAATATCTTTCTGAATATCTCTGCTGCGTTTTACAAATCTTTCTCCAAGGAGCTCTGACTTTCTTGATCCTCAAGATGCCATTCTTTTTTGCTTGCCTCTGCTTGTCTAGGACCGCCCCTTCATGTTCTCTTTGTGAGGTCTCTTACCCTTCTTTCTCTTAGATGTAAGCACACTAAACACAACTTTCAGCTCTTCTCTAGACAACCTCTTTCAATGACACCATATTCTTTGGGAGTTTCATTCATTCATTTGTTCATTTATTCAACAAATATCTGTGGAGTTCTCACTATACCTGTCAATATTACAGATACTGGTTATAGAATGGAGAGTTAAACAAAGACCCTAAACTAATGGTGCTAAGATTCTAGTTATTATATATAGACAATATGTAGACAATATACAAATATATATTTGAATATTGTTTGTTAGGAGGTACTAATTCTTAAATAGAAGAATAAAGAAAGGGGGATAGAAGGTGTCATCTCATAAGACATACTTGACAAGGACCTGAGGAAAATGAAGAAGGCAGTCAAATCTTCTGAGGGAAGGATATTTCAAAAAAATGGAATAGCAGTTTTGAAGTCCCTGAGTTTGAAGTATGGTTGGTGTATCTTAGAAATAACAAGGAGACCAGTGTGGCTTGGATAGAACTTGCAAGAAAGAGAACATCATGAAGGCTTTGTAGGCTACAAAAGTCAGGTTGCAAGGTCCAGCTGTCATACCAAGAATCAAATTGTAACAGTAGCTTGAACAAAATTGATGTAACTTGTCTCTTTCTTTGAAAGTCTAAGTTTTCCAGCAAAGATGGGCTGGTTCCATGATACAGGGCACTAGACCATTTAATATTTTTGTTTTTTATTCTTAAACCCAGTGCTTCCAATGCATCCAGGGTGGCTATCTTATTATCCTGCAACACCTCTGTAAAGCAACTAGTTTTAAGGTAGAAATAGGAAAGTGAAAGCTAGTGTCTTTTACTTGTATGACTGAAAAATTAAACACCTCATTTTTATTAGTACTTTTTTTACCAGAATCAAAATTAAGTCTAATAGAATTGAGAATGCAGTCTTTGACTGCATGTCCACATCATCAACTAAAAGTTTTGTTCATATAGAAGAAATAGACAAATATTGTGGAGAGATAGCAATGTGTACTACAAAGGCAAGACTAATTTCAAATTTTACTCCAGATATGATAGAAAAAACATGAAAACATTTTGAGTAGAGGAATGACATTTCCATGCAACTTACATTTTAAAAATAAGTCAGTGGTTTTTGTGTGGCAACCAGAAATCATGAGTAATGATTGTGGGAAGAGAATAATAGAAACAAGACAACGAGTTAGGAGGTTTGGGTTTCAAATACCATTTGCATGCTCACAAATCTCAAGTTTAAGTCTTTATGTTATGTTATTTTTTAAATTTTGAAGAACCATGCTTATATTCTATAGTTTACTGTATTCTCTACAATTACATCCAATAGGCAACTCAAAGTTGAACATGATCAAAATCACCTCCCTTCCCTTTCCCCTTAATATGATACTACTTTTGCTTCTATTCCTATAATTTCCATTTCAATAGAAGTTATCTAGTAATATGTTTTTCTTTCCATCTTTCATCTGCCATAACATAACAATTCCCCATATGGTTTTTTTATCAACAGATTTTATTTTTAGAACAGTTTTAGACATTGAAACACACACACACACACACACACACAGACACACACACAGAGGGTAACTAAGAAATCGGCACAGGCAATTGTATAGACTGAGAAGTTCAGAATATGCAAGTGGGTTGGTGGGACAGAGACCCAAGAGAGAACTGCAGTTTGAAACCAAATGCCTTCTGCTAGCAGAATTTTCTCTTCCTCCAAGGAGGCCAGTCTTTCTCTATTGAGACCATCGGATGATTAGACATGTCCACCTATGCTATGGAGGGTAACCTACTGCACTCAAAGTCTAATGATTTAAATATGAATGTTATCTAAAGAAAACACCTTCACAGGAACATCTAGAACAACGTTTGACCAAGTATCTGTGTACTGTGACCTACCCAAGTAGACATACAAAATTAGCTATCATGTATTCTTTACCCATTTACTTATGAGGAATTAATTGGTTGTTTCCAGCTTTTAGATATCATAAATGAAGCTGACATAAACCTTAACGGACATGTTTTTGTGTGGGCATATGTTTTCAACTTCATTAGATAAATACCTAGGAGAGTGACTGCTAAATCGTATGATAAGACTATGATGGCCCTTGCAAGAAACTACCAAACTGTCTTCCAAAGCAACTGTATAATTTTGCATTCCTACCAGATATGAATGATAGCTCTTGTTTTGCCATATGTCTGCCAGCATTCAAAATTTCCAGGTTTTCTTTATTTTGTTTACCATTCCAATAGTTTTATATTTAGCTCTATGAGACACTTTAGTTGATTTTTGTAATTGGTGTAAGGTTTATTTCTATATATATATATATATATATTAATGTATGGATGTCCAGTGTTGAAGCACCATTCGTTGAAAACACTATCCATTTTCCACCAAATTACCTTTGCTCCTTTGTGAAAGACCGGTTGACTATATTTTTGTGGGTCTATTTCTGGGCTGTTTGTTTGGTTCCATTTATCAATGTGGATTTTCTTTCACCACTGCCACCCTGTTGTGATGGCTGTAGCTTTATAGTTAGCATAGAAGTCAAGCAGTGTTAGTCCTCCAACTTTGTTCTTCTTACGTGTTCTGTTGACTATTCCGAGCTCTTTGCCTTTCCATATAAACTGTATCATTAGTTTGTCAATACCGATAAGCTAGTTTGCTAGGATTTAGATGTGGATTGCAGTGAATCTGTCATGCAGCTTTTTTTTAATCTTCTATATAGTTCAAATCTGATTTTCCTGAATACCTACCTCCACTACTGACACTGCTATTGTCCTGGCCGATGCTGAAGCTACACTGGTTTGGGCTTAAGTATGTCTTTCTTGGCTTATTTTTCTTTTAAATAATAAAAAATAAAAGAGCTTTCTGACAAGTTCACTGCCTCCAGTCTTGTCTTCTTCAAATACATTCTTCATTTGTGGTTCTAGTAAAAATGAATGATGGCCCATTTAAATTCCTGTAATGAACTAACAGGCAGGAAAATATTCTACGTTTTAATGTGTCACACAATATCCCCATGGGTTTAGTTTCTCTTTAATTTATCTCTTTGCCTCATCTTTTAGGTTCTAACCAGTTACAGACTTTTTAAAGTTTTTCACAATTGATGTTGCTTCTCTTATGCGTGCATAGTTTTAATAAAATGCCTTTCTCATCTTCTTTGACTTAAAGAAATTCAGTCTTCGCTTCACTTTTTTTTCTGAACACATGGACACTCACCGCATACATTCAATACTTCCTTAATTGTCCATTCATTTTTTTGTATTCTTGCATTTAAACAAAGCATCATAATTTTAAGCTTCTACGCCCGAGTTCTCCTTGTGAATAAAGACCAGGTTTTTACTTAACTTTGTTTCTAGTGTATTTACGTAGCACAGTGATTGGAACATTTTGGTATCTAGTAAGGGTTTAGTGAATGAATAATGGAACGAATACATAAGTAAAGGTATGATTTTATTTTCCAAGGAAGGGCTGGTTGAATTGCCATTACATGATATTGTTCTTGATTAAAGCAAATACTTTCAAAGACCAGTTCAGGTGTTGGAAGCCATTTTCTTTTTGAACAGCCATTTACCTTTTTTAAACTCTTACGTTTGTTGCCAATCTTTTTTCTTTCTTTATGTTAATCATGGGAATTGCTTTCTCTCCCTATGCCAATTGTCTTCTATTGTACATCTGCATTTAGTCAGCATTCAAGATTCTTCAAAAACAACTTTATCATTTTATCCCTATGAGGGCATTCCCAAGTTACACCTTTAGACATCTTAGTTGACAGGCTATATATTTATTTTTAACTTCACTTTGACTCCTACCTAAAAAGCTGCAGTCTTCCATTTTCTGACTTTTACCTTGGATTTCTGATCAGGTGAATGCAAATACAAAATTTACTTCAGAGTAGTAAATAAAAGGTCTTAGAGTAGATGTAAGATAGCCTATTATTTCATACCTAAGCAAATTGAATTTATTTCTTCTTTTGATTGTCACTTCACTTAGAAATTTGGTTGAAGACAGTCTGTGTGTATAAAATTATAATACAATAGACATAGATTAAAATAAGTACTAAAAATAGTTTATTTCAGCATTTTTTCAAATTCCTTATCTCAAATTACTCCTAGGAATATTCTGAGCCAGCACATAAGAGGAAGATTGCACATTAAGCATGTTTCTTTTGGTTTTGCTTTCAAAACAAATTTTTGTTTTCTATCAATCATTTAATTTGATGTAGAAATCAATATGACATCAATCTTATCACAGTCTTACCACAATATTTCTGTTAGTTGGTTGAAAGGGGTTTGTCACTGTTTCTTTTTTCTTAAAATAAATATCTCAGAAAACTCTTACAAAACAACCTCTAACCTTTGTTCAATTTTCACATTAAAATGGCAGATTCATCTGGCCTGATTATTACCGATGTTGATTTCTGGTTCCCACATCCAGAAAGCCTAGCTGAAATAAAACATAGTCTATGAAATAGTGACTGTTCTACGTAACACCGAAAATCTAATAAGAGGCACAGATGTGAATCACCCTTATAGTTCTTGTCAGATACCACCCAAAGAGAAAATTTCAGGATAGTTTTCTGGATTCAGGAACATAGTCATATATATATATATATATATACATATATATATATATATATATATATATATGGCTCCATATGCACTCACACCCACATATAAAATTATGGAAATAATTATAGATGCAGTTATACACAAACATACATAAATATTGTTATATATGCTGTTACTGTATGTGTCAAATATAGTATAATATTACAATATCAATAGAGTAAAAATGTATGGATGTGCAGGTAGATATTTATTGGTATACTCATATAGGTGTATATATATATTGCTGTGGTTTGAATGAGTCTCCCACAAAGCACATGTTGGAAACTGGATCCCCAAAGCAATAGCTGGAAAGGTGAAGACTAAGGAGACGTGATTAGGTTGTTATGGCTCTGCCCTCATGAATGGATAAATCTCATTACTGTGTGTTTTTTTTTAAGAAAAGAATGTGCTGAGTTCCCATCCCCCTCCCCACAGTTCTTTTCCCCCATCACCATATGACTCCTTCTATCTTGTTATGACATGAGAAGAGCACCTTCAGCAGATGCCAGCAAATTGACTTTGGAATATCCCCTAGAATTTTAAGGAAATAAGTCTTAGTTTTGTATAAATTATCCAATCTCAGGCATTATGTTATACTATCTCAAAATGGACTAAGACACACACACACATCCATACTCCCATACATGTGTGTGTATGTGTGTTTACAAATTGATAATTAAATTTCTCTGATGTCGCTTAATTTTTTGCTTATTTCTATATTTTACACAACGGGGCACTATAACTCCATCATTCACTTGTAGATCAATTAGTTTCTAAGCCATTCAGTATGATGTCTTTTATTTAAGAGAAAGGATTCTAATAGGCGTTCTGAGATATAAAATGTGCATTGAGGTAAAATATGGATATTGCTCTTGCATTTAATTGGTAAAACACTTGAGGAAAACTTTTTTAGACACACAACACAATTTAAATTTTTAAAAAAACTTTTGTATAGAGAAGACTTATAGAGACAAAATGTTTTTAAAAATGTTCAAAAAGTATTGCATCAAAAGTTGATTTTTTTATAACACTGTAATACAATCTTTCAAAGTATCTTCTCATAAACCTTATTGTGATTTTTTTAATAGGTAACTTAACTCTCTCAAGAGAAGAACTGTAGATCTTTTTTAAAAATTCAGTTGTAAGGATATATGACATTCTGAAGTAATTGATTATCTTTTGCCCCAAAGAAACTAAACCTTTTTATAAAAGAATGAATTTTATTCAAGTGCAGTGGCTTATGCCTTCGATCCTAGTAACTCAGGCAGCTGAGATAGAAAGATCATTTGAGGTCAGGAGTACAAGACTGCAGTGAGCTATGATTGTGCACTCCACTCAATCTTGAGTGACAAAGTGAGACTCTATCTCCAAAAAAAAGAAGAAAAAGAAAAAAAAGTTGGGTCTCATATTAGATTTATCTAATGTATTCTAATTAAATTATAATTCAAAACCAATGAATTGTCTTGAATAGGAAGGAAACTGAGCAGATCATCTCAGTTTTAGTTCTTAGAATGAAAAAGTTTTTCTCTGAGTGTAACTGATACAAGTTATTTGGTCACTTATACATGTAACATTCATAAGCAATTATGGTTAAAATAAAGCATTTTATTGATTTGGAGACTAAAAATTTGGAATATAGTTTTCATTTCAAGAGTTCATGCAAATGACATAAAGACCAATCATTGACAGCTGAGAAAGGCTATTCACAGATTTCTTTTCTTTTTTTTAAATTACAGATTGATTTAACTTCCAGATAGATGATTTAGTTAAGAAGGATTTACCCCAAAAAACAAATTAAGGTGAGAATTCTGGGAAGATGGCAGAATTTAAAACACCAGAAATATATCTCTCTAATTAGCCGAAAATTGCACTGGAAGATCCAACTGGTGTAACTATTTTGAATCTATGAAGTTTACTGACAGTTTGCAACTTCCAAGGAAAGGTTTGCATGAAAACTTGTGGTTAATTTCAGTCAACTCTAACTCTGAGCACAGTAGCAGCTATTCATCCTCACACCACGGCTCTGTGACAGACAGCTGTGCATGTTTTCTAGGAGCAACTTGCACACAGTTTGAGAGAGCCAGGGTAGACAAGATTCAGTCCTCCAAATATTAGGATCCTATCCTTATCACTGACTGTTGTGTCTGATCACAGAGGCACAAAGAGGCAGTAACCACCATTTCTGTACCATTCTCCATTGCTACAAATCCACAAACCCTTTCCTCTTAGCTGAGGCACTTACTAGGGGATTTAACGTATTAGCATCTTTATTTTTCCATATTCATTTTTCTATTTTTTTCTTTTTATTAAAGCAAGGCACTGAGGACCAGTATATTTGAAAATACTCACATATGTGGGGGATATCAGAAAGTCAATGTGCATGTCCAGGAGCACACATAGAAAAATTCTGAGAAGAGGTTCGGTTTATATATCAGGCTGATGCTCAGAAGAGGTAAGTATCAAACATCAAAAGCAACAACAAAAATAAAACAGAAACAAACCAAAAGAACTCAGCAAGCACTGAAAAATGGAGAAAATATGATGTCCAGACCTGTTAGATTATTAGATACAAGTATTCTACTTTCAGTCAAATCACAAGGCATAAAAGAAAGCAGGACGTTATGGCCCATTAAAAAAGAAAGAAAAAAATAATAAACCAACAGACTGCTGCTGAAAAAGACCTGATGGTAGATCTACTAGAAAAAGACTTTAAAGCAACTTAATTAAAGTTGCTCAAAAGACATGAGAAAATGAGTAGAAAGTGAAGAAAACAATGCATAAACAAAATATGCCTATGGTAATTCTAAGGAAAATGCTAAATTATATACACAAAAGGAAATAAAAAAGAAATTTGTTTTACACAAAAACTTACCAAACCAAAAAGAAGACAGTAATGCAGCAAATGAAGAAAGAAAGAGTATAAGATATATAAAGAACAAATAGCAAAGTGAAAAGTATAAGTTCTTCCTTGTTAGTAATTACTTTAAATACAAAAGGATTGAAATCCCCAATCAAAGGAGAGAGACAGTGAGTTTCCCAGGATACTTGTTTTAGATCCAACAAAACCAAATAGACTGAAAGTAAAAAAAATGGAAAAAGTGTATCTCATTCATGAAAAAAGTAACCAGATGAAAATAGGAATGGGTATATTAATATCAGACAAAAAAGTTTCTAAATAAAAAGTTTACAATTCACAGAGAAGAATATATGTTAGCAAAAGGTTCAATGCAGCAAGATAATGTACCAGCTATGTGTTTATGTACTTAGTAAAAGAGCATCAAAACATATGAAGCAAAAATTGACCAGTGTTGGCAAGGATGTCAAGAAATTAAATCCTTATGTCCAGTTGTTGAGAATGTAAAATAATGCAGTTCCTACAGAAAACAGTATGGCAGTTACTTTTTTTAAAAGTAGGATTTGTTGAGAAGACAGAAAAGCTCCCAGAGCAGGAGAAAACATGACAGGGTTGCCCTACTCTTTAAAAAATTAAAATTAAGACCAGGCACAGTGGCTCAAGCCTGTAATCCCAGCACTTTGGGAGGCTGAGGTGAGAGGATTGCCTGAATACAGGAATTCAAGACCAGCCTGGGCAATTTATGAGACCTTATCTCTACAATCAATCAAAAAAGTAGCTGGGCTTGGTGGTACATGCCTGTGGTTCCAGCTACTTGGAAGGCTGAGGTGAAAGGTTTGCCTGAGCCCAATAGCTTGAAGCTGCAATATCCGTGAGCATGCCACAGAACTCCAGCCTGGATACAGAGTGAGACTTTGACTCCAAAAATAAATAAATAAATAAAAATAGAATTAACACATGATCTACAAATTTTATTGATGGGCACGTGCTTGATAACATTAAAAACAAGTCCACAAAGAGATATTTGTACACTCATGTTCATAGGAGCGTTATCCACAATAGCTAAAATGTGGAAACAGCTCAAGTGACTGTTAGCAGATGGATAGATGAGCAAAATATGGTATATACACCCAAAAGATTTTTTTTGCCTTAAAATGAAAGAACATTTTGACATGTGATATAACATGAATGAACATTGAAGACCCTATAAATTGCCAGTCCCAAAAAGTGCATTATTTCACCTATCTGAAGTACATAGAATAGTAAAATCATAAAGACAGAAAGTAGAATGACAGTTTCCAGGCGAAGAGGGAAATAAGCAGTCATTGTTTACTGGAGATAGAATTTCTGTTTTGTGAAATGAAAAAAGGTCTGAGGATAAATTGTGGCAAAATTTGCAAAACAACATGAATGTAATTAATACTGCTACATTGCACACTTAGAAATGATTAACACAGTAAATTTGTGTTATGCTTAATCTACCACAATAAAAAAATGGAAAAAGAAGTCAGGATCAAAAGACAGTATTATTTTACAAAGGACTCAAATATGATACTAGATTTTCATTTAAACCATTTTTTTTTAATTTTTAATTTTGTTTATTTTAAAGATATGGGGTACAATTCAGGGTTAGGTATACAAATGTTCATTATGAGGTACCTTTGTTGATGAGGTGTGCCCCTCCCTCCCCTGGCAGTTCCTACTACTGCCAATTCCTTTTTTGTAGTATTATGACAATTGTTCAAGCTCTACTTATGAGTGAGACCACATGGTACTCTGTTCTTGGTTTCTGTGATAGATCACTGTGTATGATTGACTCCAAATCCATCCAAGTTGCTGTAAAGTTCATATGTTTTCCCTTCTTTATGGCTGCATAATATTCCATTGTATAAACGTACCACATTTTTTTATTCAGTCCAACTATGATGAGTAGCATGGTTAGTTCCATGTTTTTGTTATTGTGAATAGAACTGCAACAAACATACATGTGAAGCTGTCTTTTTGTAGGATGATTTGCATTCCTCCAGGTATATTCCCAATAGGGAGATTGCTGGGTGATATTGAAGGTCAATTTCTAGTTATTTCAGAAATCAACACACCACTGTCTTTCAAAGGGGTTGCATTCCCGCCAGCAGTGCAGAAGCGTTTAACCAATGATTCTTAATCTGGGATATATATCAAAAGTACTAGTGAAATTTAATAACGGGGGTTCTGGTTAAGATGGCGGCGACATAGGTGGAACTGTGAGTTCCCCCAAAAGACTCTTGCCCCGCGTTCCCTACCCCCAGCCCACAGCTGGACACATTGGTCCGAGGCTCAGAGACCCCCGGTCCCACGCAGGGCTGGCTATTGTGTCCTGGGCTGCTCCCTTGTGGGTGGGAAGGCTCGGGTCTCAGCTCCCTCCCTGGCTGCATCTAGCCCAGACGAGCCTTCGGTCACCCTGGGAGGCTCTGAGCACCTGCCCCTCAGAGAGACTGATTCCATTTCTGACTGAAGTACGCCGGCAGTGGCGCAGGGCCACTTTCGCTGCTCACCACCTGCTCTTTGGAGCTTCGGGGCTCTGAAATCTGGAGCTTTGGAGCCCCGAGTGGAGCACGCAGCTGTACAGCTGATCCCCAGGAGGCTCACACTATCACGCTACCACAGACCATCATAGTCGATTGCCCAGGGACCCAAAGAGCAGAGAAAAGGGATCCTATTACTTCAGCCACTCTCCAGGCAGAGACTCACGTTGCCCCGCCCACCTACAAGCAGTCTCCATCTGGGTTCCCAAGGTAACGTCACTAAACAGAAAACAAAGCCACTCCCCTGGGAACAAAGCAGCGGACATCTCAGGTTAAAGCTCAAAGTAATCCCGCGCCTTGGGAGGCTGAGGGACCAAACCTACATTCTGCTGCACAGAAAGATTGTAAGACGCTGGGAAATAGGTTCCAGTGGGCTCATACACTGATAGGGGGATACTGGAATCGGCATACAGATTCTG
>CAUYQG010152416.1:0-59286 GCA_963574415.1 Tarsius wallacei
TAACTACTGCCAATCCCTTTCTTATAGTATTATGATACTTGTTCAAGGTCCGCTTATGAGTGAGAACATGTGATACTCAGTTCTTTGTTTCTGTGATAGATCACTCAGTATTATAGACTCTAAGTCCATCCAGGTTGCTGCGAAGTTCATAATTTTGTCTTTCTTTATGGCTGCGTAGTATTCCATCGTGTATATGTACCACATTTTTTTAATCCAGTCCTCTTTCGATGGGCAGCATGGTTGGTTCCATGTTTTTGCTATTGTAAATAATGCTGCAGTAAACATGCATGTGCAGGTATCTTTTTCATAGAGTGATTTGAGTTCCTCTGGGTTTATTCCCAGTAGGAGGATTGTGGGGTCATATGGAAGGTCAATTTTTAGATCTTTTAGGAGTCGCCAAACTGTTTTCTACAGAGGTTGTACTAGTTTATACTCCTACCAACAGTGCAGAAGTATTCCCTTTCCCTTCAGGCTCTCCAGCATCTGTTGATTTTTGAGTTGTTGATCACCCTAGGATCTTTTAAGAAGTATCTTGCTCAGGAGGACCACTTGGGGGGGCATAGGGACTCCTGTAGAAAACGTCTATGGGGTGTGTTGCTGGAAGCCCAGAGAGGCGGGAGCAGGTGGGAGCAGCTGTGAGCAGGAGCGAGCATCACCCAGCTCAAGGGAGCAGCGTCCAGAGGTTCTCAGAGGGAGGACCACCCGGAAACTCACCAGATTACCCAGAGAGGAAAAAAGGCTTCAACTGTGCACCTGCCACAGACAGAGGGAGCCTTTGGGCCAGATTTTTTAGCCTGCTGGGGCTGCCACACAGGATTCCTATAGACTGGGCAGCTGCAACAACAGGAATGTGGTGTCTCCCGATCCTGGAGTCTGGAAGTTCAAGACCGAGGTGTCAGCAGGGTTGTTTCTCCTCAGGCCTTTGTCCTTGGCTCATGGGTGGCCACCTTCTCCCTGTGTTCTCACATAGTCATCCCTCTGTGTGTGTCTGTGTCCTAGTCTCCTCTTCCTTTTTTTTTTTTTTTGAGTTGAAGTCTCATTCTATTGCCCAGGCTAGAGTGCAGTGGCACACTCACAGTCACCCCAGCGTCAACCTGCTGGGCTCCGGCGATCCTTCCACCTCAGCCTTCCACGTAGCCAGAACTACAGGCACACGCTACCACACCTGGCTAATTTTTGGTTTATTGTAGAGATGAGGTCTCGCCAAGTTGCCCTGGCCGGTCTTGAACCCGCGGGCTCAGGCAATCCACTTGCCTCAGCCTCCCAAAGTGCTAGAATGACAGGCTGAGCCGTGGAGCCCGGCCTCGTCTCCTCTTCTTATAAGGACACAAGTTATGTTGCACTAGGGCCTACCCTAAATGACCTTATTTTAACTCAATCCTCACTTTCTGAGGTACTGGGGACCAGGACTTCAACATAGGAATGTTTAGAGGACACAGTTCAGCCTTAAACGCCAGCTTACAAGTGTTCCCCAGCTGAGCTCTCTCCCCTAGCTTCTCTCTGGGTTCGACCCTGGAGAGGTCAGAGTGGGAGGGAGAGTGAATGCAGCAGAGTGAGAAGAAGTTGGCCATGTCCTCTCTCCCATTCTCAGCGTCCTGACCGGAAGCAGGCCCAGGGTGGGAAGAGGACTTGAGACATACTCAGAAGGCCATCAGCGGGGGCCTCACCAGACACAGACAGTACAACTCCCCTCTCAAGGTTTGATTTTTTAAAATGAATCCAGTCATTCCATGAGGGCATTGCCTGTGGTTTATTTCCCTACTTCATTTGAAGGTTTACTGCAGAAGGCAATCGTATTTAACTTCCTGACAGAGACCTTCCAAGAGTCATCGAACAACCTTCAAGCCACATTTTAGGTTTCATTATTTACAAGGCTTCTGAAGGGTAAATTTTAATAGAATGGGGGAGGGGAGGTTAGAACCATGGCAACTGTAATGAAAATTATTACTTTCAGTTCTAGATGGGTATGGTGTAACAAAAAAAACCTTAGTGGACCAGTAATTAACTTGTGTATTTATGTGTATAATTAAAGTTAAGTGCACAGGTGAGGTGTTAGGAATAACTTGCTCTTAAAACGCAAGATAAAAGTCAGTACTCAGTTTCTTCTGGTAAGAACAGATATAAGACTGATCGTCTAGGGAAATTATAGGTGTTCATTTTGGAAGAAAATTAGATATTTGATTCACGAAAGAGATTACATACAGTGACTTTCAGTTAAAGCCTAGTGAAGATGGCCCCACCATCACTTGATGCAAAAACTAGGACTTCCCCTGTCATGGTAAGGCCTCTGGCATGCCTCTCCGCCCCCCATGTCACTCTGCTGCCTTCTTTTGAGTGGCATCCACTCTTGTGACATTTATCATTTCTTTGCTCTTTTAAGTAGTTTTTACACACTTGTGCATCCCAAAGCAGTATGTTATTATGTTTTTGCCTGTTTGGGCCATTTTGTAAGTGGTACCATACTGTATGTAGTCTTACATGAATATTGTTCTTAGTCAACATTTTGTTCCTGAGATTCATCCTTATGGCTCCAAGGAGCTGTAGTTCATTCATTTTTTTTTTTTTTTTCTGCTGAGGGCCTGGTATTGTATGGCTATTCTACAGTTTATTTTTTTCATTTTCCCATAGAAAGACATTGAGTTGTTTCCTTTTATGTATTTATTTATTCTTTTTGTATTATAAGCAGTGCTGTTCGTACATCCTTGCAGGTGTCTCCTGGCACCTGTGTGCAAGGACGTCTCTAGGTTCCTCTAGATTTTTGAGTTGAAGAGTATCTCAGCTTTTGACTTCCAGGGTAGGAATGTGTCCATTTCAGGGTGTATATTTTTTGCCAATTCTGTACGGAATGGCATCTCATTGTGTTTTTAATTTGCATTTTCTTGATTACTAATGAGAAAGAAATGATTTTCGTGTATTTGTTGGCAATTTATATTTCTCTTCTGTGAAGTTGCTATTTAGATCTTTTACTAATTATTTTACTGAGATTTTTGTCTTTTCCTTCCTGATTTTAAGGAGTTCTTTAATATTCTGGATATTCTAGATGCTTGTCCTTGTGTAGTTATGTGTATGACAAATATTTTTCTTACCTTTGGTGGCTTTCCTTTTCAAAAATTCTTTATTTTGTCTTTTGATGAGCAGAAGTTATTTTCATGTGGTTGGATTTATTAATCTCTTTCTCTTAGATCTGTACATTTTGTATATTGCCTAGAAACATTTCCCTAACCCAGGATCATAAATATATTACTATCTATTGGCTTCTAAAAGACAAGAGGAGTTTTGCCTGTTACATCAAAAATTTTAATATAAACATAATTGAATTTTGTTTATTAGGCAGGGATCTACCTTTTTTTGGTCTTTATGAATAACCAATCATTCCAGGGATCTACCATGTGATCTCTGTCGTATACTAAGTTTCCATACTTGCATGCATCTCTTTCTGGTTCATTGTTTTGTTCCTTGGCTCCGTTTATCCATCTGTCACTACACCAATGCACTGTCTTACTTATTAACTATATTTTTGGTAAGGCAAGCCTTTGCAGCTAGTTTTTAGGAGAGTCTTGATCATTCTTAGCCCTTTGCTTTCCCATACACATTTCAGAATCGACTTTTCAACTTTCGTGAAAAATTTCCTCTCATGAGTTTGTTTGCATTTTTGCGATAAACATAAGTTGTGTGAAGTTTTAACTTTTAGCTACACTGCTAAGTTCAGTTTGCTATTAATTTTGGTTCGGAGTCTGCAGGTTGACTCATAATGAGATTGGCCTGTAATTTTTCTTTTTAACACTGTTCTTGTCTTATTTCAGTAGTAAGTTACACCAGTCATGTAGAACATGTTGAGTATCTCCTCTTTTTGCTATTGTTTTGAAGAGTTTGTATAAGATGTGGCTAATCTGTTTCCTGAATATCCTATAGAATTGACCTGCAAAGTCAGCTAGGCCTGAGTTTTTCCTGATAGTTTAGCAGGTTTTTTGTTTTCCTTACAATCTCATTTTTCATAATAGTTATTAAAGATAACTCAGCCTTTCTTTTTCTTCTTCATGGGCTAGTTTTGGGAAGTTATATTTTCCTAAGAAATTTTTGGCATGACATTGTTGCTGTGTTTTTCTTTTTCTTTTCTTTTCCTTTTTTTTTAAGTGAGAAAGCAGGATTTATTGATAGGACAGAAAAGCTCTGGTAGTGGGAGGGGACCCAAGGGGTTGCGCTCTTTCTCACTTTTTAAAATCTTTGCTGTATCTGTAGTCATGGCCCTCTTTTGTTTGTAATATAATTTGTGCTTTCTCTTTTTTTCTTGATTGGTTTTGGGCTTCACGATCCTTTCTGTAGAATGTTTGTTTTATGTTTCACTAATTTTTCTCCCTTCTTTTAGTTCCTTCCTTTGAACATCTTTGTATTATTCTGTTGTTCTCTTTCTAACTTGTTACTTTGTTTTTTGGTATTTTTAACTTTCACTCCTTTCTAATAATATGATTGAATTAAAATGATACATTTTCATTGTTGCATCCCAATAGTTTTGACAGTAGCATTTTAATTGTAATTCAGTTTCAAATATTTAAACATTTTTATTGTGTTTTTTCCTGTTTAAGATATTCAATTTTTTAAAGTTACCTTTTTGATATTGATGTCTAGTAGTCTTAAGCTAGAAAACTTTAAAAAATGTTTGTAACCCTTGTATACTGCCGGTGTGGAAGGGAAATGGTGTAGTTACTTTGGAAAACAGCCTAGCAGTTCCTCAAAAGATTGAAAGTAGAGTTAGTATGTGACCCAGCAATTCTACTACTCGGTATATACCCAAAAGACATGATAACCTGAGTCCATACAAAGGCTTGTACACAAATGTTCATAGCAGCATTATTTGGCTAGTAGCCAAATAATAGCCAAGAAGTGGAAACAGCGCAAATGTCCATCAACTCATTCATTGATAAATAAAATCTGGTATGTACATACAATGGAATGAACTACTAATACATGCGACAAAGATAGTTGACATTGAAGACATACTGTGTGAAAGAATCCAGTCGTAAAAGACCATACAGGGTATGATTCTTTTTATTTGAAATGTCCAGGATAGGGAAATCTGTAGAGACAGAAATTAGATGGATTAGTCATTGCCTGGACTGGGGAGATGTAGGAGTTGGAGGTGGTAGCTATAGTGTATGGAGCTTCTTTTTGGAGTGATGAAAGTGTTTTAAAATTGACTTCGTTCGTCTATGGCCATACCACACTGAATGTGCCTGATCTCATCTGATCCAAAAATTGATCATGGTGATGAATGCCAACTCTGTGAGTATACTAAAAACCGTTGAATTATACATGTTAAATGGGTGTATTGTGTAGTATGTGGATTTTACCTCGATAAAGCTGTTTGTTTCCAAAGCATTTTCTATCAAAATCACCAATAAATTATGATAACTCTAAGCTACTTACTTTGCATGTTTCTGTGCCAATTCTTATTCTGTCTTCCCCTCCGCCTCTCCCTACCTCTAACCCTGACCCCTCTCCGCCACTGGAAATACTGCATAACAAAGTTCAACTTATTTATCAGAATAATCGATTTAATGAAAATGAACGGAGGAGACATGAACGTAATTTTCCAGCTCCCATTCTCATAGGTAATCATCTACAAACAGACTGGGATGACACAACCTTGACTGGGTGGCGGCACTTACTACCAAGCACACGCAGCTTGGATGCCATGATTTTTGCAAGGGCAGAATCCTGAAACAATACAAGTGCGGTGAGCAAGTACATCACATACAACACACCTTAGAAAAATGCCATGGCTAAGAAACGGTCTTTAAGAGATGTTTCTGGCATGTGCTACAGGGGAAAACGGCATCAAACCTACACAATGCCTGGGTTCTGTGGAGTGGCTCCTCTGTGGGGAATTTTACTTTATTCTCTGAGCCAGAAACCTTGACCCCACCCTGTCTGTGAAGTAGCAGCCTGCTTTGTGAAGGGCGCTGATCAAGATGATGGCTATTATCGAGCTGGGATCCAAACATCTGAAGCTTATCACCAAGTACAATAGTGACGGCTTCTTAGCCACGTTTCTAATTATATTTTTCCCCCTGCTTTTTAGATAAAGGGACAAAGAAATATGGGACTTACTTTTCAGGTTTTTCAGGCTGCTCTGAAGTGTTCTTTTTAAGGTGGAGGGATGTCGTTTTGTGTAATAGCAGTGTAGCAGTGCTGTGAACAGGGTGGGTTCTTCCAGACTCCTCTCCCGTGTACAATCGCATGTGGGTGGCAGAGATGCGTGAAGAGCTGAAATAATTTATTTGTCCTTTCTAATGAATAGTAATAATTTATAATTTGTACTAATCAGAAACCTTTCATCCACGAAGACCAACAAGCTTAACAAACGTTATTCTCTCACCAACCTCTGCAGTAAGTGTCTGGCAAGTGTGATTGTCCGTAATTTGCAGAAGTGCCAAAACAGGGAACAGAGTACAGAAATCATTCCTGACTTATCCGCAGCTTGAGATTTCTATTTTGAAAGTCACTTTGAACTTATTTTCCTCAGCTGTCTTGGTCGTCAAGGGATGTAATTTATACTGACCTCCATAATGGATATCTGTCAAGACGAGAACCACAAAATTCATCGATCCATGTGTTTTCTGGCATTTGGAAACCCAGTGAAGCTCCTCTTGCCAGCTTCATAGCCATTTTGGGGACCGGTGTCCATTCTCTGCCCCTCTGGTGTCCAACCCCATTGTCCCCGCAGTCCCTGGCGACGGAAGCTGCCAGGGTAGCACTGTGCTTGATGCAAAGCCTGCAGCACCTTCCGGTCTGTTCTTTGGTCGGTGGGTGATGGGGGTACGGGCTGGGGGTAAAGCAAGAGTGAGGGTGCCCCTGTAATCAGTATCCCCCCTCCAGACCCCATCACCACCAAATGTCCCCCACAGCACCGCTAAGTTAATCTTGAAATTGTGCAGCTCTTATCAACTCACTTTACTGCCACCAAAGCTATACTTTTGATTCTGGAATTCAGGAGTCTTCATTTAAAAACCATGGAAAGACAGGTTGTTTCCACATCTCTGATCAGCTCCTCGCTATAGTTTGTTGAGGAAAAGACCTGGATTTCATGCAACCACCCTCCGTCTCCCTTCCCCCGCAAACAAACACCAGTCCCAATCCTTAGTGTGTCACACTGCAGACTGCTTTTGAAGGCAGAAAGGAAGATCTCATTCTCTGCCCGAGGAGCTTCCTTAAACCTAGGCCAGGAGACTTTCATGAAAGCCCAGCCAGGACAGAGGCTAGGTGCGGACATAGCACACATTCATATATTCACACACACTCACGCACACAGTCACACCCCTTTCTCTCTGCTTGGCGAAGGCTTCTTGTAGAAGTTACTGTTCCACTAAACCCTGCGTGCTGCAGCCAGGTATTCCCTTAGATTCCAAGGACACACAACGATGCCTGCATTTTGCCATATGAGAATCACACATCACTTTTGTGTGCCTTCAGAACCCTCTTTATGTTTGTTAGGAAGAGTATTATGCACCTGTCCAGCAACTTAAGCTATTGATCAACTTGAGTATTGATCGCCAATGAGCGCTGATACTACTTATTTCGCACGCCACACCATAACAGCATCCTGAGCCCCAGAACTGCAGTAGAAATGCCTTCTCCGTTGCTTTTCCTGAGTGACCATTGGTTCCTTAGGAAAATTGATTAAAGGGAGAATGAACCATTTTTTAAAAAAAAAGGTAGGTCAGACGCAGTAGCTCACACCTGTAATCCCAGCCGAGGTGGGAGGATTGCTTGATCCCATGAGTTCAAGACCGGCTTGGGTTACAAAGTGAGACCTCTGTTTGTAACCTGTCATCCCTACCAAAAAAAAAAAAAGCTGGGCGTCGTGACACTCTCCTGTAGCCCCAGCCACTTGGAGGACTGATGAGGAAAGATCCCCTGAGTCCAGGAGGTCGAGGCTGTGGTGAGCGGTGATTACATCACTGCACTCCAGCCTGGGTATCAGAGTGAGACTCCAACAAACAAAAAGTTTACAGAGACTTTTTGTTAACCTGAACATGCATTGTTGTGCCAGCCTTTGGGTTCAGGTCCTGTGTCTGTCCTGTGACGTGGGTCCCTTACTTGGAGTGGCTTCTTGCCTTCCTTCCATCGCACAGAAGTGAAGACTCTGGGGTGAACTGCCGAGGTCTGGAGTCTGACTCTGCCCTGGTGGGTGGTATGATCTTGGCTGTGCCATGCAACCTCTCTGTGCCTAATTACCCTCATCTGTAAAATGGATGTAATAAAATACCTCCCTGGTTGGCTTGGGGGAGAATTAGGTAAATTAATATATGTAAACCACTCAGATTCATGCCTCACCTAGAATAAGCACTGTCTTCCAATATCGTCCTTGTCATTGATTTCTAGTTTTGGCATCTTTAGAATTTGAAGACATTTGTGTAGCATTCTGAGCACAGAAGTTAGCCAGATTTTCCTGATTTCCTCCCCAACCTCTTATTATAGTAAAATGCATGTAACATAAAATGTACCCACTTTGTCATTTTAAGGGTACCGTTCGGGAGTGCTAAGCACATTCCCGTTGTTGACACTGACACCACCATCCATCCCCAGAACTCTTTTCCTCTTGTGACACTGAAACTCCGTTTCCGTGAACCAGCAGCTCTCATTTCTTCTACCCAGATCCCCTCAACAACCACCCTTCTCAGTCTTATGTAGAAGTCTTGCCCACACTTAATTTGGTAGTATTTTTTAACAACCTCCTTTTGTTGAGTTTTTTCTAGAGCACTTAACTTATTTTTTGTTTTAATTTTTTACTTTTATTATTGTTTCTAATTAACGCAATAATTATACATATTTATGGGGTACAATGTGATATTTCAATCACGTGCACAACGTGTGATGATAAAATCAGGACAATTAGCATTATCCATCACAAACATTTATCATTTCTTCGTGATGGAAACATTCGAAATCTGTTCTTCCGTCTATTTAAGAACACACAATAAAAAGAACAAAATCATGAATTTCGCAGCCACCTGGATGGAACTGGAGTCTATAATCCTGAGTGATCTCTCACAGAAACAAAGATCTGAGTATCACATGTTCTCACTCATACAGTGGACTTTTATCATAACACTATGAGAAAAGGATTGACAGTGGTGGGAAACTATGGGGGGTGGGGCAGGGAGGGGAAGGGAGGTGGGATTAACGGTCGTCAACATCTGTCTGGGGACCGGGAGACACCCCGTATCAACAAGGGTGCCTGAACGGTGCATATTTGTATACCTAACCCTTAACTGTACCCCACAATTTTAAAATAAAAAATATGTTTTTAAAAAAAGAAAACACACAATAAATCATGGTTAAAGACTTTGTACAGTGTTAGAGAACACTGGAACCTATTCTGACTCCTGTCTAGCTGTATTTTGTACCGGTTAGCCAATCTCTTTCTCTACTCCCTCTTACCCTCTTCACCTTCTAGTAATCACCATTCTATTCTCTACCTCTACGAGATCAACTTCTTTGACTTCCATGTACAAGTGAGAACACGCGGTACTTATCTCTCTGTTCCGGGCTTATTTCTCTTAACATAATGCCCTCCAAGCCATCCATGTTGCCGCAAATGACAGAAGTTTGTTCTATTTTAAAACACAATAAAAAATCAATTTTTAATGGAAACAAAGCTCTATTTCTCTTTCCACTTTTTAATCTTCTGTACAATTGAGGTACAGTTGGTCTAAACAAGATTGGAAGAGCACAACTAACTTGGTAAACGTACCCCTCGGCTTGGAGGAGCAGAATGGGGCAGGTGTAACAGGGAGAGACAGCCGGGGTCCTGGTGCTGTGGACACCGTGCCGGCCAGAAGGAATGTGTGGATTAGTACATCGAGGCCATCCTGTCCGTTCCGTGGTCTTCCTCCTCTGTGTCATGGTGGTTGTCCTTTTCAACACCTGAAACACCCTCACCCCTAGCTCTGATTGTACCCTTTTTAATGTTTGGTTAGCTATGCCCCTCCCCACCTCGTGACACCCTCCCTGTTCTCTTCCCCACCAAACTCACAAGTGCTTATCTGTGCCTCTCCCAGGGCACCTAACACTTAATCTTGTGTTGTTAGTGTTTGAGTGAGTTCCCCAAGAGAAGGCTCAGGATATCATGTGTCTGGATTTTTCATATCATTGGCTTAGTGCTGTGCATGCAGCCAAGACTCCGGGCTCACATTTATTGAATTCCAGCTTCTTTGGGTTTGGACAGGGAGAATGATCAGAGGAATGCTGCGCTTTATTTTTTTCTTTTTTAGAGACAGGGTCTCACTCCGCTACATAGGCTGGAGTGCAGTGACGTGATCATAGCTCACTATAGCCTTAGACTCTTGGGCTCAAGTGATTCTCTCACCTCAGCCTCCCAGGTAGCTGGGACCACCAGCACATGGCACTATGTCCAGCCAAATTAAAAAAAAAAATTTTTATAGAGGCAGGGTCTCTCTGTGTTGCTCAGGCTGCAGGAACCCTTTATAGTTATCAAAGCCTGTGTATGAGGGCACGCATGCACATGTGTATTGTGTGATCCTTACAACGTGTCTTTTGGCATTTTTGTTATAACTATTGTGTGCACAAAGAACCCGAGACTCAAAGAAATTAAGTGAGTCATCCAAATCAAATATTCTGACTGAAGTGCCAATGCCTTTGACACAATTTCCCAGCACTTCATTGTGGAGACGTCTGGTGTGTTCCTCAGGGCATGTCTTTGGGCTCCTACTTAATTACTGGTTGTCACCAAAGTCCTGCTAATCAAGGCTAAAGGATTTCCCATATCAATCAAATTGCAGCTCCGTTTGGATCTATAGGAAGCCATCGGCAGCAACAATGTAGTAGTTACTCTTGGCACCAGAGCGTGAGAGAGAATATGAGCTTATGGGGACTCAAACGAATTGGGTCCTTCCACCTACCGAATGACCTGAGTTAAGCGAATGGTTTAGCTTCACTGAGGCTTGGCTGTCTCATCTGTAAAATGGGCATCATAATACATGGCGTTCCTTTGAGAATTTCAAGGATATGAACGCGTTCTATGATCTGCAACAAGATCGTACCAGTCTAGTGTATTGCCATCATCTTCCCACACTTACCGTTAATCTCAAGACAGGAAAAATCCAGTGCAGAGTTTGGGTTCGTGCAGAACAAGCTACCTTAAGTTCGAAGTTGGGACTCTGGTGTGAGTTTCCCCTTTTAAGACGCACATCGTTCTCATGTGTCGAGGTCTGGTGGATTTCTTGCTCAGGGTTTTGTTTCTCTCATAAGTTAAAATAACTACAGGCAAAGGCATGTAGTTTAGGTGCGTGTTCCCATTTTTGTTTGGGGGTGCCTGGATATCCTGCAAGTGTGATATTTTGCCAAGAACGAGGGAGACCCAAGGGTTAAGGAGAGCTCTGGTAGAGCTTAGCGTTAAGGGCCTAGGAGCCATCTTTTCCTCCGAGAAGTCTTCCCTGACTCCTAAGGCTGGGGTCCCTGCTCCTCACTGGACTCTGGGCACACCCTTCTCCTAGCAGGGACTGCTTTATCTTGGAAGGTCCCATTTGCCAGTTTCTCTGCCTTCCTGGACCGTGAGCTCCTTGAGGCCAGGAACTGTCTTCTTCGTTGTCGTCTCAGCTGTGCCCAGAAGAATCCCCAGAGCTATGCTTTGTGCTCAGTATGTACTCATCGAATGAATTTCTCCCGTAGCAGCTATGTTATACCAGAAGCCCCTTGCAGAAGGGGAGATTAGTCTGGAGTCATGATTGGTTGTGTTGCCATCTTGAGTATACCGATGTGTGAATTGAATGGCTTGTATCGGTGCTTCTCAGCCTTTTAAAAATCACAGCCACCCTAAGGAGCGTTGTAGACGGTTCTTTCCTAGTTGTCTCCCCCAGTTTCTTTCTGCTCAGTTTTAATAACACAAATATGCTATATGTCAGTCTATATACTGTGGCCCTTTGGAGACCACAACCACTTAAATATGTAAGATGGTTTTGTCCCCCAGGAACCGATTTTTGCCCCCTTGAGGTGATATCACCCTTATTGAGAATGCCTGAAATAGACTGTTTTTGACTAAATTTGTAGAATCAGGCCATTGCCTTGCTAGACACGTGTGGCCACGTGCTTTTTGAGCTTATTGCTGTCGCCATGCTTCCTGGCTTTGGCCCCCTGCCCCACCTTGGGGAGGCGAATCTTCTCTCTCCCTTCTCTTTCTCTCTCTAATTTACTTTCAAATAAACTATATTTTTTCATCTAAAAAAATAAATTTGTAGGATCAACTGGTTTGGTACAGTACAGATATTCTAAGGTTTCTATTTGATGTTTGCATAATCAGTTATAAAGTTATTAAGCCTCAGTTGCTTGTCTTATTGACATGCTTTCAAGATAAAGCTGTTGGATTGATTTTGTTGTTGTTGTTGTTTGGTATAAAATCTGGTACTCTTGGTACTATCTAGGTAGGCAAAGCCAAGACTTTTCCAAAACCACCAATGGTATGTCAGTGTGGGTCTAAGTCATGAACGAATCTAAAGGCTTGGTTCTTTTTTTTTTTTTTCTTTTATACTTTTTTTTTTTTTTTACAAACCCTTGTGTCAAGGGCTGACTTTCAATAGATTGCAGCGAGGAAGCTGCTCTGCTATGTACAAAACCCCGACCCAGAAGCAGGTCGTCTATGAATGATTTAGCACCAGCTTCCCCATGAACGTGTGGTACGTGATGGGCGAGGGGGCGGCCACCTTTCCGGCCACACCTCGTGTCCTGGGTTGAGGGGCTTTCCACACCGGACCCCGGTAAGGCTTGGTTCTTAATTTCATGTTTCGCAAAAATATTTAAAATAAACATGTCCTTATATTTATTGTCGATGAATCTAGGCATCTAAATAAGTCAGAGTCATGCTTCCTGGATGATCCTGCCATATCATTCCTATGCAGGGTGTTTGTAAATAGGCCATACAAGTTGGGAGAATAATACTACCATATAGACTTAAAAAGTAACTGTAGTGGGTTTTTTTGTTTTTGTTTTTAAAGATGTGGGGTACCATTCAGTGTAGTGTGTTTTATGTGCAAGATGAATGGGTGATTTTCATTACCTTTGTATGGCTTAAAGCAGGTCTCTGGCAAGGCCATGCAGGCAGCCATGTGTTTGTGGTGGTGGCTTCAATAGAGGTTCCTTTCCCCACCCGTGCTGTTAAGAGTCAAGAATACCTTTTGAAGAATAGGGAGAAATAGTGGACCTGGTTTTAAAGATCCCTTCTGTTATCATAATTGTGGGAGTTCTCTAGCTGTCTTTTAACTCTGTGTGGAGCGTGGACACTTTAGGAAAACTTCTCCTTGACCGTTTACCCAGAGAAACCCATCTTTGCTTAGAGAGCAGTCCATGTTCTGTTTGTATTACCCCAGGTCCCAAATATTTGAAAGCTTCTGGTTTTTCATAGTGAAGTTCCATTATGACGTGGTCCATCATTATTACTGTATGTAGATGCAAAGACTAGTAATACTGTCAGACAGTTGATTACTGCTGGTAAGTTCCCAAAGCACTTTTCCTTTTATGCCAGTTACTGAAAGCTCTCAACCGTACTCTAAGATTTATGGGACGTGTATTTGTATCCCCATTTTAGAGATGAGCAGCTTGTGACTGAGATAAGTGGCTTACCTAGCAGATAGTGCCCACAAATGTAGACCTTCTGACTCCAAAGTCAGTTCCCATTTACCTGGCCCACAGTGCCCCACACCTTCAGCCTTCTCAAGAGCCATTGTGGAGGATTCAGCAGACCCCAAGAGGCACCACTTGGACCGGTGAATAGAAGGTCGACTTTGAAAGGTGGAAATTTCCAGCAATTAGGACATTCCAACAGTGGCGTGGGCTATTTTGGGAGGTAGCGTGTGTCCTGCCTTGAAATGGTCATCTGGAGGTTGCAGCGGGGTGAAATACAGGTTGGCATTTGACCAGATGGCTCCTCAGGTCCCTTGCTGGTCTAAAGTCTTCTGTTTCCTCTCCCCCGTTTTAGCCACACACACCAAATGCCTGAGGTCATGGTTTCCTTTCCAAGCTTTTCTTCAGAAGCCCTTGTGGAGCTTCGTGAGAATGCCTGGCCTAGACCTCCTGTGTGGGAATTCCAGTAGGATCAGGTGTGAGGGAATGTTTCCAGTGACTCACCAAGGGACTCGAAGGCGTAGGGTTGTGAACCACTCTTGTTGTGTGACGACAGGGAGCACACAGACCTCCTTGGAAACTCGGTGGCATAATTTAGCAGCATCAAGGAGTCATCGTTTCCCAGTGTGCCATACCCTTGTTAATATTAATGGCCATTTCACTGTATTTGTTCTCTTGGCTGCCAGGGTACCACGATCCCTACTTGGCAAGTTGGCTTTGCTAATATCTCATAATACCTGCTTATTTCATGATGGGATAGGAGTTGATGAAGGTCTAGAAATGGGCACTCATCAGCCCAAACACACCAGTCCTTTCGTATGCTTCATATTCTGGAAAACAGAGCCCGGAGGCTTAGCACTGGGTATGAAGACCAATCTCTGCAATCAGCAGGTTGGATACAGAAACTATTGAGCAGTTCACCGCTATCCTAGTTACCTACTTTTACCTGCTAGTTACCTTTGTGACAGTAAGAAACCTCCAGTGGCACAAAGAATTAATAGTTGTGGTTGAGTGAATTCTTGAGGACCTTTCTCGATCAAGTATTGAGCTGTGCTTAGAGCACTCCTCTGAGAGCATAATCTCTGAAGAATGTCTGTATAAATATACACCAGAGAATTATAAATTCCCCCATCATGTCTCCCCATGGTGGACCAAAAAAAAAAAAAGAAAATCACAATTGCTCCAACCTCCAACAGTATTTTTTCCGACTTTTCAATCAATAGGATGCTTTTTAGAGCTTACATTTCTCGTTGGACACTTTAAGTGACTGATGAGACAAAAGAAAAAAGTCAAGATAAAATGACAGTATAGACACTCCTCAAATCCTATAATGAACTCCACAGGGCATCCAATTTTGATGTATTAGGATTTTTTTTTATAATGAGTACATTGTTGGAAATCACATTTTCTATCTGCAGGAGCTGGAGATGAAACTGAGCTGACATCTTACCTCTTTGTAGTTAATTAGCAAGAGAAAAGTAGTGTTTTGAATCTTGTATGGGAAAGGCAGAGGCATTATGCACCCACCCTCGCCCCTTTTTCCCTTCAAACACCTGGATCTTTCTGTGTGCTCTTTGAGTCGGTTTAACGGCTTGGATGAGTCTGGTTGGCAGCGAAAGGATGAGGGGAGTTGAAGAATGGTTATTATTTAATGACGAAAAATCACCGTGTCTGACTTCCCCCTCCATTTTGCCTGAAGGATAAATAAAATAGACTGGGTCTTTTTGTTCCTTACCTGGACCCGGACTATAGGCAATATCCATGTCACAAGAGTTGCTTGTTGTCACCATATTAACATTTGTCACCATGGAATGTTCAGCACTACGTGGAACTTAGTGGTGTTCAATCAATACTTATTAACAAGTAAACGAATAAAACATCCTGTGGGCCCCTACAGTCAAGTGCCGTAGCTGCATGAGCTGTGTCTATTCTCTTTCTCTGTGTGGTGGCTGTGTCTGTTTTAGGATAGGTAGTGAGGTTTCCATAGAATTCAGTGGGGAAGTCAGTGGTCAGCGCAGAGCGTGCATGTGGGATTCCATGTGGGGTCTGATCACTGGGCAGGTGAGTGGCACCGGGGTCTGCTTGGGTGCTGGTCTGTCTGAATGAAGGCTGAATAAGTGGTGGGAAGGTCCCGGGCAAGGACTTCTCTGACCCATATGTATCTCTTAACGACCTATACATGCCCAGTCCTGGGGTCTGCAGAGGAGAGCCACTGTCACGGCTGCTTTTCTGAAGGAGCTCGCTGCATGACGGGGAGGACCTAGCGAGTGCTTGGAGACAATGAACACTCATGGAATGTGCCGTGTGGGACCGGTCCCAAGTGGAGTCAGAACCCAGGGGAGGCTGGACCAGTGGGGTGTGGAGGGAAACATTTTTTTTTTGAGTCCCCACTATGGGCCAGTTGCTGCCACATCCCTGACTGCCACATCTCTGACATCCTCTAAGCACGCCCTGTACAGAGCTAACCTCCTGCTGTCCCCTGGGTGTGTCTGTGTCTCTGAGCATCTTAGCCTGGACCAGTCCAGTCTCCCTCACCTAATGTTTAGATGGCTTTGGACAAACTCCTTTCCTTCTCTGTGTCTCAGCATCCTCCTCCCCAAATGGGAATCATACTGTTATCTGTCTTAGGAATTTTGTGAGGTTCACTTCATACATACATATCAAGAGCTTAGAATAATGCGTGGTGTTTCAGGAATGCTGTCTGTTAGCTGTCTGTGATGTTGTTGTTATTATTATTATTTGAGTCGGAGTCTCACTCCATCCCCCAGCCTGGAGTGCAGTGGCACGCTCACGCCACCCCAGCCTCAACCTGCTGGGCACCGGCGATCCTTCCGCCTCAGCCTTCCAAGGAGCTGGAACGACAGGCGCGCGCTACCACGCCCGGCTCATTTTTTGTTTTATTGTAGAGACGAGGTCTGGCCAAGTTGCCCAGGCTGGTCTGGAACCCGCGGGCTCAGGCAATCCACTCGCCTTGGCCTCCCAAAGTGCTGGGATGCCAGGCTGAGCCACCGAGCCTGGCTGTGCTATTGTTATCCTCACCAGGGAGCAATCTCCCTGGGGGTAAAGAAAAGCCTTGTCAGTTTCTAGGCACCCCCCCATTCATACCATATCTTCGTAAAGAGTTACATCCTTCCCCCTTTCCTCTGTTTTCTCCCTCCCCTCCCCTCCTCTGCTCCTCCTTCCCTCCTCCAGTTCCCCCCAAATTCCTTTCCCCCTTCCTTTCCTTGCCCCCACCTCCTGCCTCCCTGTCTTTCTTCCCCCTTGAGGCCTCTAGGGCTCCTGTGTGCTTCCCGATGGTTGGGACAGCCAGTGATGGGATTCAGGAGAGCACAGGCCGAGGGCCACCTGCTTAAGGATCCACCAGGCTCTGGATCTGTGGTTTAGAAACTTCTGTTGCAATTAAGAATCACCCAGGGAATCCTGTCAAAAATACAGATTCCCAGACTCAGACAATTATGAAACAATAGTAACGGTAGCAATCACACAATTGTTGTTACTTAAGCTAGCATTGACTGGGTTCTTCTGTGTGATGTCCTGATGTTTTCTGCCACGTATTGAACTAATCTTGGATGGTCCCTGGAGGTGGGTCTTACTAACATCCCCATTCTTGCAGATGATGAAGCTAAAGCCCAGAGAGGAAAGAGCTTTGCCAAAGTCACACAGCTGAAAAGTGACAAGGGGGTCTACCTGGGCCCTCTGGCTCCCAAGCTGAGTTTCCTCAATCTGGGCGGCACCCAGCAGTCTGTCTCCACAGGCATAGGCACCCTGCCGACCGTGATGTGGTGTCCTGTGGCTGGGCCCCGACATGGGGGGGGGGGAACGGACGTCCTTAAGTTGCACTCTCGTTGCCCTGAAGAGACAGCAGAGCCCTGCTCACAACGCGGGGGGGCACCCATTGGGCTGCAGCATCGCCAGGGGACCAGGCACGTGTGCCCACTGAATGGCAGACAGCCCAGGAGCCCCGAGCACGCGGATCGGAGCTGTGTGCACAGTTCTTGTCTGTGGGCCTCGTTTCCCACCCTCCGTCCCTCTTGTCTCCTCCTCCTGGTCCCCACAGAGCCCCTTCCAGAAGGCAGGGATTCTGCTCTCACTCGTACCCCTTCCTGCACACACGGCGACCCAGGAGCCACATAGACTGCACGGGCCTGGGCTGCCGGGCCGGTCACCCATGGAGGCCCTGTTGGTCAGTCTCGATAAGCCCCACCCAGGAACCCTATACCTGCTCGGGCGGCTGTCAGGGCAGATGGCTCTGTCCAGAATCTCCTCCGCCTGAGACTTGCCTACCCTGCTGGGGAAGAGCCACCATTTCTGTCGAGAACTCGGAGTGTCATTCTCAACTCCAGTTTCACTCGTTCATCATGCTAGTTCCGTGATGCCAACACCCCATCCCCACCATCTGCCAGCCTGTGGTCACTAGGCACCCACTGGGGAGAAGTGGCCTTGAGTTCTGGAGCTGCAGCCCAGGCAGCAGTGGAAGCTTCTGGTCCAGCTCAGCTCTGATGCCTCCACAGCCACCCAGGTCTCACGGACGCTGATGGACAAAGATTCTGTTTAGAGGAAGTTGTTGGCCTGGCACCAGAGGAAACAGCCTCTCGAGGGAGGCAGGATTCCAGCCTCAGAGACTGCTCCTGGAGCCCTGCTTCCGGAGGCATCTTTTTGCCTGGATGAAACATTTGCTCCTTAAACCTGGCTTTTTATTTCTGATTCTAAAGTGGGTCATCGCATTTGAGAAATGTAATCTTCTCTGCTACTTCATCAAAAGAACAAGAATCTGGGTTCATCCAGGGTGTGGATGAAGGCCAGGCTGAGGCCCCATCGGAGCCAAGATGTGTCCCCAGGAGTGTAAAGAAGCCTCAGCACCCAGCTCAGCAGTTATGCACACTTAACCAATACTTCTGGGATGGTTGAATGAATAAATGAATGAACGAATGAAATCAGCCAGACACAAGGATAGAATTGACTCTGATAAGAAGGAGGCCTCTTTTTTTTAAGTCAAGATCCCACTCTGTCACCCAGGCTGGAGTGCAGTGGCACAATCACAGCTCACCACAGCCTCAACCTCCCGGGCACAGGTGATCCCTCTGCCTCAGCCTCCCGAGTAGCTGGGACTAGGTGTGCACCATCATGCCCGGCTAATTTTTGGGGGGTTTTTTTGGTTTTTTGGTTTTTTTGTAGAAACAAGGTCTCGCTAAGTTGCCCAGGCAGGTCTCAAGATTCTGGGCTCAAGTGTTTCTCGAGTCTTGGCTTCCCAAAGTGCTGGGATTACAGGCATGAGCCGCCGTGCCTGGCCAAGAAGGAAGCTACCTTTCATCATGTATTTTCTCCTGGGTTGAGTCCTGATGGGGGAGGTGTCCATTGTAGGGAAACACAAAGGGTAATAACAACAGAAACCTCATGTTTATGTACCGGGAGCTCCACCCTTCCCGGATACTTTCCCACATAGGACCTCATTTAATCCCCATTTTGTCTCAGAGGCTCCTTTTATTCCCATGCGAAAAAGTAGGACACCAAGGATCACAGTCAGAAAAGTAGATCAACAGCGTGTTAGGACAATGTTTAAGGTACTTCTTGTGACTTCCATGCCAGTTTTTCCTCACTCCATCACAGCTGATGAGAGGATAGTTCTAATAATACATCTGAAAATAATATAAGACATATTTAGACTGTATTTCATGTGCCAGGCACAAATCCCTTCTTTTGCAGGTGAAGAAACTGAGGCCTAGAGTGGTCAGATAGATAAAAGGCCTCCGGGCATGAATGTGGGACCCTCGGAAAGGCATGACATATTTTCCGGGGCGCTGTGGTTTGGACCAGCTTGGCCCTTCTCCGGCCCTGCCACGGTCACACAGCTGCCAAGTGGCAGAGCCAAGAAGCCAGCCTGCAGTCTGGTTCCCAGTGGGGTGCCCCTCACTGGCACCCAGCACTCCCTCTCCCCACCTGCGCAGCCTCTCCCCAAAGCTCGCCCCTGTCCCTTCTGTTCTCAGTTCCTGGGCAGCTCCCCGCTCTCTCCTCCCTCCTCACCAGCCCAACAGTAGCAAAAACTGGTCGCGCTAACCTGGAAAAATTGGATGTAGCATGTTTCCCTATGGGATGGGACTCTGAGACGGACTGACTTATCTTGGGGGTCTCTTTCAAACCACCAGTCCCAGGGAAAAGTTGGCTTTCATGTGGCCAGGTGACACCCGAATGCCGGATTTTGCTGACCCCAGAACTTGCCCATGTGTCTCTTCTGGGATGTTTTGTCTTTGGAGGAACGGCTGCCCATCACCGACCCTTCCGCTTTTGTTCACCTTCTGCTGGGGGCATGGGGTAAGGCAGCAGAGGGAGAGGCTCAGAGAGCCTTCATCCTTTTCATATTCCCTTTCAAGATATTTTGGAACGACAACGTTAAAGCATCTGTAATACTGCTGTGAATTGTTAACAAGCATGTTTGCACGTCACATCTATCACCCTATTTGCGCGATGCTATGTGAAGACGCAGCTTGAAGTATTTTTAAGATATGGCCTTTTATCTCTGGGAGCACAAGAAAGTGTTTGCAGATTGGTCGCTGGAAGGAAATTAGCCTGGCACGTTGGCTGGTTCCTGTGAAGCGTGGGCATTTCTCTCAGTGGCTCGGAGTCCCTTAATCCTTTTGATAATTTGCACTGTGTATTTTTGCACAGGTTCTTTTGCTTTGGAGAAATAAAGTAAAGAAACTTAAAGGTGAGTTTGGCAAGGGCATCTCTGTGCTGTTTGTCAATGCAAATGGATCTTGAATTTGAACGGTGGTAGTTTCGCTTAAACAACCAAGCTTCTCTAAAGCTCTCCACAAATAACGTCAGTGGCAGATGATGTCTGCAAGTGTTTGTGGGTGAGTGGAAATCTTCCCTGACCCCGGTATCGCTGTCACAAAAGAAGAGCCTAACCCTGTGAAATGTTCTTGACAGCTTCAGCGTCAATTGCCACACAGCTGTGATTTCTCATCTGGGCGTGACCTTGGCTGTCACTTGGTGGCCTCGGGTTTCTCCCGGCTCAGGGTCATAGAATGAAAACTGCTTGGCTTATGACTGGTTCTTGCCACTTCCTGGCCGTGGGATGTTGTGTGAGAAAATTTGTGGCGAGACCTTGGTTTCCACGTCTGCAAAATGGGGATCACATCTCTCTTGCAAAATTGTTGTGAGCAGTATTTGTAGAGCGTGTTCACTGTAGCAGTATTCACAGTAGCTAAGAGGCAGAGGCAACCCAAGTGTCCGTTTATAGGTGAATGGATAAACTACACACACACAAACAAACAGTGGGATACCGTTCAGCCTTAAAGAGGAGGGAAATTTGGACACCTGCTACCATGTGTGTGAACCTTGGGGAAATTATGCCAAGTGCAATAAGACAAATAATGTATGATTCACAAAAAGACAATGTCTGGTTATGCATCCATTTCTGTGAGGTGTCTAGAATAATCAAACTACAGAGACAGAAGGTAGAACGGGGTTGGCAGGGGCTAGGTGAAGGGGAAATGGGGAGTTAGTGTTGAATGGGTCGAGTTTCAATTTCACAAGATGAAAAGGTTCTGGTGATGCATGGTGGTGATGGTTGCGCGGCAACGTGAATGCTCTTAATATCACTGAACTGTACACTTAAAAATGGGTAAGATGGTAAAATTTTAGTTTATGTGCATCTTATCACAATAGAATACAAATTGGAAGGAAATTGTTGTGAGCATTAAATGGCATCCAGTAGGCAAAGTGACTGCTCAATTGTTCACTAAATAGTGACAGCTTTCACTGGGGTTAGGGTGTGGTATGTTAATGGCTTCATCTTTCCACTTCATCATGTGGCTGTGTCATCATTTCTTTCTTTTTGTTTGACTTGTTTTTCTTACAGTACTCCATCATTGTGATAGTGGCACAGTGAATTTTCTGTGCATGTATATATCTTTTCTATTATTTGGGTTATACCTGGATCGCTTAATCAAGGTGAATGAGCATCTCTGTGGCTCTCACTACATATGCCCATGGGGCTTCAAAGTGAATTTTCTAATTTTACCCTGTCACTAGCCAGGTAAGGGCACTATTTCATTGTATCCTCAACACACTAGGATGCTGTTAGGCAGTCTCACAAAATAAGTAAGAGATGATAAGACAGTGTTTTAATATGCATTTATTTTCTTGTGTTTGGTCACTTAAAATGTTGGCATTTTGCATTTTGTGATTTACATTTATTTCTTCCTGTGTGAATAGCCTGTTTACATCTTTTGCTTATATTTCTAGTATGGTTTTAATGCTTTTCATGTCAAATATGTTTGTTATATTTATAACATATTATCAGCATTTTTTAAAATTTTTGAGTTGGGGTCTCACTCTGTCGTCCAGGCTGGAGTGCAGTGGTACACTCACGGCCACCCCAGCATTGACCTGCTGGGCTCTGGTGATCCTTCTGCCTCAGTTTTCCAAGTAGCCAGAACTACAGGCATGCGCTATCACACCCAGCTAATTTTTGATTTATTGTAGAGACAAGGGCTCACCAAGTTGCCCGGGCTGGTCTCAAATCCGCTAGCTCAGATAATCTACTTGCCTCGGCCTCCCAAAGTGCTGGGATTACAGGCTGAGCCACCGAACCCAGCCCAGCATTTTTAATATTCAAAGAGTTGTAGTGCTTCTGTAGTTAAATCTCTTATTTGAACATTTCAAACTACAAAATAATAAGATGTTAAAGTAGATCAAAAATGGTTTTACAGTAATTTAATTATTATAACTACTGTATCTCTTCCTAAACTCTCCATGGTCTTTCTTTTTATATCTGTTGGCATAAAATCTGCTTAGATGCTAACTTGAATGACTGTAGTATTTGAATTAAAATTACATGGACTAATAAATTAACAATAAAAGTTTAATAGAATAATCAATCAATAACCCGATTTAAAAAGGACATGGCAAAAATTAGAGCAAAGAAGAAATTAACATTGCTAGTAACCATTAAGTTTATTTTTTACCTTACTAATCATTAAATTCTTTCTGAATAAAACAATAGGATACTATCTTCCAGCTATTAATTGCTAAAGATTCCAATCATTGAAATAGTGGTTAAGGTTGGTCCTCAAATATTCTGCCAATGGGGAGAGAAAATGGGATCAACTTTACTGAAAACAATTTGGAAACAGGCATCAATAATTTAAAAATGTTTATAAACATTGATTTAGAAATTCCACTTATATAAGTATGACTTGAGGCAGACTCAGAGATGTGCAAAAAAATTTACATTCTGAGATAAAAATGTGTTTTAGTTTAATTGCTCAATGACAGGGAATGATTGAAAAAGTAGTTGGACAACCATCTGATGGAGTGTTATATAGTCATTATAAATAGTGTCTTCTAAAAATTTCAGTGACATGGGGAAATACAATATGCTGGTAAGTGGGAAAAGTATGCTATAATGATTACAGTGGAACAAATTGTGTGTGTGTGTGTGTGTGTGTGTGTGCGCACGCGCATCTGGTATGCATCCAAAAAGTGCATAAAAATATTTTTGGTGTTTCTGTGGCGGGTGTGTCTAGGTAAGTTTTATTTTCTTGTTTATACTCCTCACATTTTCTAAGCTTCATATTATTAAAAAATATGGTTTCTATAATTAGAAAGAAATTTAAATATTACAAAAGATTAAATTAAAGAGAAAGAATAGATTTCTTTTCTGACATTATGTTCCAAATGTTTGCTTTGCTTTCTTTCCTTTGACGTACTGGAGAGAACCCTGGACAAGAAGTCAGAAGGTATTATTTCAGGTTACGGCCTAGAAATTTACTAGCTATGTGTCCTTTGGGCCAGTCTAACTTATTTGTATCTCAGTTTTCCCTGCCTATACTGTTGGACAGTTGTGAAAATTAAAGTGAGATAACCAACATACGGGAAAACACTTTTGCAAACGAAGTTGCAAGTTCAGGAGTTTCCTCAAATTTGCCAGAAGGACTCACTGGCCACTCTTCTACTTATAATTACGATTTCTTACAGGAAAAAGATGCAGCTCAAAATCAGCTAAAGAAAGAGATGCATAAGGCAGAGTATGGGAGGGTTCCAGATGCTTCTGTTCTCTTCTCTCTCATGTAATAAGGATGTGTGAACTTCCTGGCATTGATGTGTGACAATATGCAGAGTATTGCCAACCAGAGAAACTTACCTGAGCATCAGTGTCCAGAGTTCTTATGGTTTCATTGTGTAGACATGATTGAGTGATGGTTCCCATGCTTGAATTCTAGGTCAACAGATACCGTGTGATCCAAAGCCCCCGCCCTCATTCACATGACTGGTCTTTGTGGCATGGGCAGCCCCCACACTATGACTGTTGGGTGGTGCTGCCCCCATCCTAAGATCCGCTATCACCAACCTCTGCCTTCCACAAGAAGTTTCTGTTGGACATGTAGATTATCTCCCAGAAACTGAAGGCAAAAGCCAAACCTCTCGAGACGTAATTCTTTACTACACATAAGGTGACCAAAAAGAGACAGAACACAAATTTGAATACAGAGATGATTTTAGTATGGAGAGATTTATTTACCATGTCCTAAGGACATGAATTTTGTATGTACAAGTAGTACTACAAACCCCCGCTTCCCTGATCCACCGAATGTTGGAGACCACCTTTGAGAACGGGCCTGCTTGCAGCGGGTCCTGCAAGAGACATCTGCTACAGTAGTTGTGTACCACAGAGACGAATTAGGCTGAGAAAACACTTACCGCCCCGCTGGGTATTTGAACCTGACCCTTGCCTCGGTGTCAACAGCATAGCAAATACGTCCCTCCGTTAACTAATTTATCTCATGTGAATGAGTTATTAGCCTGTTTTTTTACAGGTTTCTCTATCTGGCACCATCTCACGGTGTGCAGCTGAGCTTACTACATATAGCATGGGGCGATGATAAAAATAAATTGGCTCGTTCCCTTTCGCAGAGTTTCAAATCTTGAGTACTATGTCAGGTTGGATCCATAAGGTTCCATAAGAGTGAGATTAGGAAAATGAAAACCCACGTTTGTTTTCTCATGAAGTAAAAAAAAAAAAATGCGTATTAGAGCACAGTGTAGAAGTCATCATTCCAGGAAGCTCGCTGGAAGAGAACTCCATGCTTTTATGGAAAAAGAGCCAGCGACAGAGACTTAGGATGAGACCGTTAAGTCCAGGATGTCGGCTTTTGTCTGTTGATTTTTGTGAGAACAAATAACTTGCAATAAATTGATGTTGTCAGTAAACTCGGGTCGTGCGTTCTGTTTCTTTCAAGAAAAAACTGGCCATGCGGAAGTCGTCCGAGTCGTGTACCAGCCAGAACACATCAGCTTTGAGGAACTGCTCAAGGTCTTCTGGGAGAATCACGACCCGACCCAAGGTAGAGTGATGAGTGAGCCAGTATTTAATTATCTTACTAATTACAGCTGGGATAATTAGTGTTTGAGCTGCATGGAAGAGATGAACCTTGAAATCACACAGGAGCTCAAGAATATGATTGCAGACATTTATTGACGGAGGAGAGGAGGGGCTGGGGAGGAAAAGGGTGAGAGAATAAAGGCGCAGCCACATTCGGCGCCGCTGCCCCCCTTTCAGCTGTCAGGGGTGGGAAAATTCCCACAGAGGAAGATGCCAGACAATAGAGATCCGTTCACCTTTGATTATTGCATTATTCCTCCTTAATGCAGTCTTTTGTCTACAAAATTAAAGTGTCTTTCCAGCAGCTCCAAAGTTTTCCTGATTTATGGTTCCTTTATTTCTCCGAGTTTAGCCTTTCTCGTCTTTTGACGTTATCGGTTTGATTTAAAAAAAAAATAAAAAGGTCCGGGTGATAAAAATTTAAGAAAAGAACACAAAGGTAAAATGCAGTATTCAGTAGGTCTGCAGTGATTGGGTTATTTAAATATTTCATTTGTCTTCCTTGGAATTTGTTCCGTGGAGATATTAATATATTTGGGCTATAAACAATGGTGGCTGGAAATTTTATTTGAATGCATACACAAGCAAAACATTCCATGTTGGCAAATATCATTGTAATATTCAATAATGAAGCAATTTCCAGATCTCATCCTAACAGCCTTCTAGGGCCTGCTTTGCCAGTGTGATGATCGGATATTATGAAGCTTATGAACTGAAAAGTCCTATATAATAGATGTGATTTTTCACAAACCCTGTTCATTTAGCAATCAGTCTATTTAACGAAAATATTTTCCCTTTGGTGTCAGGTTTTTGTATAGTGGGTACGCGACGTTGGCTATTTCTTGATGAACGGATGTGTTTTTTTCAAATGTGTGTTATGCTTTGTGGTGGAATCTTGATATTCCTGTAGCAGTGTGGGTCGGTGGGTCCTGGGTGCTGGCGGTTGCCAGGATGGTTTGCCAGAGGGCAGAAGTCAGAGCTAAGGCAAGAGCAGCAGAGCGACAAGCCGAGAGAATAAGGATTCAGGCAAATCCACCTAGGCTGGTGAGAGCTGGAGGTCTGGACCTAGGAAGGAGGCCAGTTGCAGGGTTTCCATGACAACAAAGACTGGTTGGACATAGGGAGATGGGTCCCAGGTGGGGGAAGGATGCGATATCGGGTAGGATAGGAAGAGGACTTGGGTAGGACAAGAACACTCTAATCGGAAGGTTCACGCATCACCCTACCTTGGGCTACTGAGCTGTCCTGACCTGTGAGCCTTGACAGCTTTGGCTCTGCAGGGAGCTCTGATGGTGAGCATTATAAAGAAGGGTGGCGAGCCAGGAGCTCATGCTGGCCCATCTTCCTTCCAGACGGAGCAGGCTTCTGCCATTTGACTGTCAAAGCCAAGGGCCAGGGCAAGATGTGAAGAGCTCCAAAACTGTCAGTGGGGCCACACATCAGGAGCCCAGGCAAGCTCAAGGTCATTGTAGGAGATACGCGCCCCCAGAGGCCATGTCTGTGGCCTCTGATCTGGCCAACTATAAAGCCACGTCCAGAAAGAATCTCCTTAGGCTCAGCCCTGGCAAAATGTCAAAGAGGGCAAAGTCTGTCGTCAACTTCTCAATCCTTACCTGTCTTACGTTCTTACCCATTTTATCTCATCTTGATCAGTGCACTCCAGCTAATGAGGTTGCTCATACTGGCCCCTGAATCTCAGAGGGATACTACCTTAAAAAGAACCTTAAAAGAACCTGCAATTCTCCTCTGGCCCACGTAGCAAGTTTGCCTCACCCATGCCTAAGTCTTTCCCCAACCATCTCTTTGAAATTCTTGGTTTACTTGAGATTACTTGTATTAATTTGCCAGGGCCGAGGGACTTGAACAATAGAAATTTGTGTCCTTATAGTTCTGGAGGCTGGAAATCCCAGAACAAGATGTCTACAGGATTGGTTTTTTTGGAGGCCTCTCTCCTTGGCCTGCCACAGCTGTCTTCTCCCTGAATCTTCACGTGGTTGTCCCTCTATGCCTGTGTATGTCCAAATTTCTTCTACTAATAAGCCATCAGCCATTTTGGATTAGGGCCCACCAATATGAACTCATTTTACCTTAATTATTCCTTAAAAAATCTTATCAAAATACAAATATAGTCACATTTTGTGGTACTTGGGATTAGGACTTCCATGTATAAGCTCGAGGAGGGGGGACAATTGAGCCCATAATACGGTATCCGTAAGTAACGGAAGCCGTAAGCAATGGCATCTTCCACTATTCTTCCAGAGGTGTCTTGAGTCTAACTGGGCTCATAGACTCGTGGGCTGGAGAGATTTTAAAGGTGATCTGGTTAAGTGTCACAACTAGCACCTTGGGCCTTCCACGTTAAGCCAAAAGACAATATTGCTAATGGTGGGATTTACAGACAATGGAGTTTCATTGTTGAGTGATAGGTTTTTCCACTGATATTTTGGACACATTATACATGCAGGAGAAGAGTTTTCCTACCTTTTTATATGTTCATTACTTTTTAGCACTTGATACAGAATACACTGTCATAATGATAAATCCCAAGATATATGGTCTTCCCACATTATTATTAGAATTACTTTCTTGGATAGTAATGGGCCATTGCAACATTCCTTTTTTGCCTTGCAAGGTTTCCCATGGTCTTTCTGGAAATAAGTCCTGCTTCACTGGCCAAAGGAGTGGGTCCATGACAGAGGCCTGGCCAACTGCAGTCTCTTGTCCTGTTGTCAGTGGTGTTTGACCCAAGGATTGGGCATGTGACCCAAGCAGGACCAATTAGAGTCCTTCCCTGGGACGTTTATATGAGAGAAGAAGGTGTTCTCCCTTTGCTGGGGATGCCCAGGTGGAGGTGCTCTGTATGTGGAAAGGGCCTGTCTACAGGAGAACCAAGGGGGGAGGATGAGCAGAGATACCGAGAGATGGGAGGCTGGAATAGAGACCCTCCAGGAGACCGTGAGAGCCCCAAGCCTCTCAGACCTGCAGCTCTTCCTCCACTTCTAAGAACTCTCCTTGTAGCGCTCTCCTTTCCAAGCTACGAGACCTACTGTGTGCTCCACTCCTCTGTTTTTCTTAAGCTAGTTATCGAGCTTCTGTTACTTGCAGCAAAAGCAGCAACAAAAGTCCTTGCTAATCCACCCGCTCCCCCTAAACGATCATCGTGCTCATTATATTCAGTAACTGTTAGTTAACCATATTAATTCGGTTTCATGGATCAGGGGTTGAAAACCATATGGTTGATGCCTTGACCATTGACTCAGATGTTCGGTGGAGGACACTTCAGATTTTTTTTAAAGATTTGTCGGTGGTTTGATTAGGGGTTTCCTTGGTAACTTAGAATAAAGAATTGGGGTTTATTGTATTTGGGGATATACGGCCCCAAAACATACCAGATACCTCTCAATATCTCTAACTACTGTGAACGACAATCATTCATTAACAACACTTACCTTACATTTGCTGGGTGCTCTGCTAGGTGGTGTTCAATCACTAAGTGATCTGGAATACCCAGAGTAGATAGTCTCGTAATCAATGCACAGGAAAAACATATTTCTATAGGAAGAAAATGGTTAAATTACAATATACTGAGAGCAAATGAGCATACAGATAAGTGGGCATAAGACCACAGACCAAAATATTAACGTGAAAATCATTAAAACTAGTATAAGTTAACCCTGGAACATTAAAAGCAAAAAGCTTAAATTCAGACGGGCTCAGGGATCAATGGATTTAACACTCCCAGGGAGTCCTGAAGGTCCAAAACATGTAGTCACATGTACTTTTTCTGAGGTCCCTCCCTGGAGAATGGGCATGAACAGGAGAGAGCCGGGCTGTCAGTCACACACCACATCTGACTACAACACAACTTCTTAAATCTCTACTTTTACAGTAGAAAATTACCAGAGAAAGATTGCCCTGGAAGGAGCAGATGAGTACAGTGAATATGTGTAAGGCTGACTACTCTTATTTAGAAAATGGACGCTTCAAAAGACAGCAGTGGGGATTTGGTGGTGACTCTGATCTGTGCGGCAGTAGCCCACTCTAGGTTCTTTTCAGAAACAAGAGTGATTACTCAAACTACTTGAGGAAGGCTCTTGCCTGCGCCAGAATTGCTTATCAACAAAGAGACAAAACTTGAGTAGAAGTTGAGAAGGCATTGACCTTTGATGTGAAGATGGGCCCAGGAAACACATGATTCTCCACAGATATATAACTCAAGAGAAATGTATTTGAATTAGTGTGTTGAAAGATTTCAGTACGCTATTCGTAAAGCCATTGAGAATTTGAAGGGGCCACTTAAATTTTTTAGTTATAATTTGCTGCATATCCTAGAATGATATTTGCAAATGTGGGTCTTCTTGCTAATGTCAAGGGTCTTAACTGTGGTAGAAACAGCAAGAATTTAAGCTTAGAGCCCCCTTTCAATTAGATCAGATCATCATGGCATAGACTGAACAGAAAATTCTGCATGATCTTCACTGCTTCAAGACACTGAAGCAGCTCTCGTGGCATCTGCCCTAACGGGCTGGACGAAGTTGCCATACACAGTCTGCCATTTTGAAGAGAGCAAAGCTGGGAAGAGAGAGATCGGGAAGTGTAGGCTTTTCAAGGCAGAGGTCCCCGGCCCTTGGGCTGTGGACTGATACCAGTCTGTGGCCTGTTAGGAGCTGGGCTGCCCAGCAGGAGGTGAGGGCGGGCCAGCGGAGCTCTGCCTTCGGTCCGATCTGTGGTGGCGTTCAATTCTCATCGAGCGCAAACCCTTCTGTGAACTGTGCATCTGAGGGATCTCGGCTGAGCGCTCCTTATGAGGACCTAATGCCTGATGATCCGAGGCGGTGATGCTGGCGCTGCGGAGCAGCTGCAAATTCAGATTGATATCAGCTCTGAGGTCTGACTGCACATCCCGCCTCCTTGTCCGTGGAAGAATTGTCTTCCATGTGACTGGTCCCTAATGCCAGTAAGGCTGAGGACCGCTGTTGTAAGATATAGGTGGGACCAGAGACCTGTTGCTCCACATCCACTGTGTGCTCGGTCTGGAGAGAGCGCCACTCCGCGGGTCAGCTTCAGCTGGGGTGGAAGACTCACTTCTATCATTGCACATGTGGCCAGTAGATAGATTCGTCTTCTCTGTTAATTTACCAATTACTTCCGCCGAAACAGACAAATCCCACTGTGAAAATGAGCATGTCCTATTCTGGGTTTTGGTCTCACTCACGGAGCAAAGACAACTCCTCTAAGCGTCTGAGAATAGACTGGCACATGCCCATCCCGGACCATGTGGTCTCCAGACTCCCTCAGTCCTGTCCCCAGGCAACCCAGCAGGAGCCTGAGATTTGGGAGATTTGGGTCCCAGCCACATGACTTTGGCCAAACCCTTACCCAACCCGAACCTCTATTTTTCACATCTACCAAAAAAAAAGGATGACAGAGTCTGCTCTGTCAACTTCATGGAATGTCATCAGAATTAAATAAAAGAATGTGAAGATAATGTGATAACGGTAAGGTACCATGCCAATGCCAGATATCATTGTTCTTCTGTCTTTCTCAATAGAACAATAGTTTTGCTGGATTTTTAAATTTATTTTTATATCTGCAGTGTCCTTTATTTCTTTCTGTGAGAAAATATTTACCCCTCACTGACCACATGTGGCCTTTTTACTCACAGAGTTTTTTTTTGTCTCTCATGTTTGCTGGAAAGAGTTCAGCGATATTTCTGTTATTACTCTGGGATGCTGCTAAGTGGTAAGGCTGCTGGACCCTTGGTCAGAAGGCTCCTTAAGCTTGCTACTGGCACAGTCATCAAATAACAGAGTGGTTCGGTGGCTCAGGCCTGTAGTCCCACCTATTCATCAGGCTAAGGTGGGAGGGTCGCTTGATCCCGGAGTTCAAGGCCAGCCTGGGGAGAACCTCTATTACAAAAAAAAAAAATTAAGATCAGGTCCCAGCCTCTCATGCTGGGTCTGTATCCTTCTAAGCCAGCATGCTCTGTGAATGGATAACACAATTCAGTTCTCTTATTTCTGCATAGGATACCGAGCACAGAGCAAGCATACAAGGCAGAGATTGCAGTTTTGTCTGGCTTCACCCCATAAATCTGCCTTCTCAGTTACCACCCATTTTGTTCTCTGGGAGAGCAGCACTGATTAGCACCTCCTAGTGATGCAATCTTAGTGACACATGTTCATCACCGAATTTCATCTCTTACTTTTTGGTTTTTTCTGAGACAGGGTCTCACTCTGTCGCCCAGGCTGGAGTGTAGTGGTGTGATCGCAGCTCACTGCAGCCTCCACCTCCTGGGCTTAAGCAATCCTCCCACTTCAGCCTTGCAAAGTGCTGAGATTACAGGTGTGAGCCACTGCGCCCGGTCTAATTTCATTTAATCCTGACCATAACTCTGTGAGGTGGGGATCATTGTCTGCATTTAGCAGAAGGGAAGCAGTGAGGTTTCAGAAGACTCCCAGTCCTGCTTGATGGTGATGATGGTGTTTGGAGCCAGCTCTGTCTGAAGCCCAGGTCTGTTTTCTTTTCCCTGACAAGAGAGGTCTAAGCATCCCGCCTAGAAGGACTTCTTCTAAGGATGAACATTTTATGTGTCTCCTGCCTGAGAATAGTCGTGCCTTTAATATCTTTTTAAAGGCAAATGTATTAAAATGCTACAGTGAAGTTCATGGTGCTTTAATTTGAATGCCTATTTTATTCACCACCTCCACCTCTGGCAGATGGAAGTGCTTGTACACTCCAGGCCATGCCTGCTACAGACTGGATTGTGGACCTCCTGTGATAACTTCCTGGGGACTGTGGCCTGGAGACTGCCCCCGTGTACTCCTCAGGGAGCAGCAGCCTTCCTGCAGAGGCCTCTGCCTGTGACTGCTAGTTGACCCCAATATTGACTTCCCCACTTGTGTAGTATCGGAATTTTAGTGGGTATGCTGTCACCAATAAAGACCCAATCTTCTCCTGGACCCCTTGGAGCTAAGTAGGGCCACGTGTCCAAATCCTGACTACCAGGGCCTGAGCAGAGTGAAGGGTGTGCCTTCTGGATTTCGTGCACCAAGAAGAAGGGCTGTCCTCTTCTGTGTCCTTCCTTCCCACAGCTGGTGTGGGCCTGAGGTAGTGGGCCATCTTGGACTGCAGTGGCGGGCCTTGTCCTTGTCATCGTGGAGCAGCGAGATAGAAGGATTCCGGGTCAGCATCCGGGCTGGACTCTGTAGGCAAGAACTGTCTTGTTGAAATCACTGTTATTCTGGTTCCTTTTAGGCCTTCTTTGTTCTCCTTTGCTACAGCAGCTGGGCCTGTATCCTAATGTAGCCTTCGACTCTAAGCTGCTGATGAACTCCCAGTCACCCCTCTGAAAAGCTTAATTAAAATGTTCCCTTAATTAAAATGTCTTTAATCAAATCTGTTGCTAAAAGCATGGACTCTGGGGTTAGAGAAGCCATGGCTTTGAACCAGGTCTGCCAGGCCCTAGCTGTGTGGCCAAGTCTCATTTCTCTCTGTATCCACTTGACCCCCCCGGGTTCTATAATAGCCTCTCACCGGCCTGTCTCGCCCTTTCCCATCCATTCTCCATAATGACCTGTTAAGAACACAAAGCAAATGTCCGTCTCCTGCCTCGAACACTTTGCTGCTTGCCCAGTTTATTTGAGATGACATACAAAGTTTTCACAACGGCCAGCGTGACCTGCGATTATTCACTTGGCACCTACCTCTCCCACCTTGGCTCATGCCCCAATTCCAACCCCTGCCCCCAGCCTGCATTTCAGTTGCTGTGGCCTTCATTCATTCCGCTCCTAAAAGGCACAAGTGCCTTCTTACCCTGGGCCCTGGACCTACTGCTCAGTCTGCCTGCAGCTCTTGACGGGACCAGCTCCTTCTTGTCCTTTAGGTCACTGTGGAAGATGTCATCCTCCGAGAGGTCTTCCTGGCCCTCCTCCGTTAAGGCAGGACTCCCAACTCAGCCCCATAGGTTTCTCTCCCACTGTGCTCTCCTCCCTAACACTTATCACGAGGTAGAGTTATTTATCTGTTGACTTGCATATCGTTTGTTCTCTGACTCCTCTTCCAGAAGGTGAGTTTCAGTGAGTGGACCTCGGTTTCTGCATCTGTAGACAGTTCCTGCCCCATGAGTGTGTGTTGGGAATGCAGCTTGTGATGCAGAGCGTGGTGCCTGGTGTAGAATAAGCATCGTCTAGAACAGCCCTCGTCCTCCCGCTGCCCGCGGAAGAGCCGCTTCCCGCAGCTGCTGTTTGTCTCGTTTCTTCACGCATCCCAGTATTTCTCCACTTGTTCTCTGTCACATTTCCTCGGCTCATGCTCTGATTACCCCTGATGGCTTCCTATTCTTGGTTCATGCCCTTTATCCTCAATCAACTCCTCATCACCCATCTCCACCTGCGACCCTGAGCTCCCCGTTGTCCTCAGAAGGCCTGGTCTGGCTTGCCCCCGTGTGCCGCACCCTCTATGCGGCTGGGCATCACGGGGCCCCAGGGCCATGCACGCTGGCCGGCTGCCTTCACCCTCAGCGCCACGAGGGGGTGTCACGTGGGACTCCTCAGCCCGTGCTTGGAGCTAGAGACTCCCAAGGACTCTTCCCTACTCGGTGCCCTTGGCCCGACGTGCCCCCTGCCAGGCATACTCACCATGAAACACTGCTCCAGGTGGGGGTTCCCAAGAGGTCCCAGAGAATCAGGGGTGGAGCTGGGCCAAGCCATCTTCAGCAGGTTGGCGCCATAGCCTCTTTCCAGGTGTACCGTGGAGAAGCAAGCCCTCTCCCACCCCACCCCCCACGCCGTCTACTGGAAAACATTAATTGGAGGGAGAAAAATCCTATTTTCCTTCTGCTTCCCATCAGCTGGCAATTAAGTGCTGGTGTCCGTATGTTTGAACTTGCCAAATTAATATATGAACTTCGTTGTGCTGACCCTTTTAAGTTAGTTTTTTAAAAATACTTCACCAGTTTTGAAGGACTATCCTTTTTTTAGACCATGTACAAGGAATCTATCATCTGCAAATAATTAGACAGTGGGAATGATATTGTATTGCTAATGAGCAGATGTGCATACTTAGAGTGGAGGAACAGCTGCACACATAGAAAATGCAAAAACGACCCAAGCCCAGCATTATGAATTCTGAAAGGGATTTCATTCTTTTAAGAATTTCAGAAACAGAGAGGAACGAAACAAAGAATCTAACTGATCTTTTTCCCTATTAATTGTTCTTTCAGCCACACTTTTCCTTGCATAACATTATCGTACATGTACATAGTATCTTTGCAATTTGCAAAAGTGTTATTTGCACGTTCCAGTCCTCGTCTCATATAAAACTGTGGAGCTTATATTTAACGTTTTTCCTTTGCCCTTCCGGTGTTGGAAGGGCTTGGTGGCCCCACACTGAGGGAAAGATTCTTCCTGGGTGTCTTTTCTGGGCTGGACGTGGTGCATAGGTGCTTATAGGATCCCACTCGATCCTTAAAGTCACCTGTGGGCCTCAGACCCATTTTACAGATGAACAGACAGATCCAGAGAGGTGAAGTGATTTGGCACAAGCCAGTTAGTACATTGTGTGACAGAACTGGAATTTGGACCTAACGGCTCAATTCCAAGTCTTATGTGGCACACGGCCCGCAGTGTTACGCAATGCTCTCAGAGAGCAGGAAACATGACCTACACTGACTGGAAACAGCATCACATTATCTGATGATCTCAAGCTCCTTGTGGTGTCCATTATAATTTTGTGATTCTGTAAAGGATTTGCAAGACGAAGTTTAAATAATCAGGCTTTTGAAAACTTTCAGCCAGGAAGAATTTCACGTATTTTATATGGCAATGGTCATTTAGGTCATTTAGAATTTGAATAAATTACTGAAATGGTATAAAATCAATAAAAAGAAATGAAGTCAGAAGAATTACTATGCTTCACATAAAAGAGTACAAAATTAGATAAGAGAGAAATCAGAGCTTATAACATTGGCAGGAACTAGAATTTCCAGGTTCCAGTAATGGCAGACTAGGTGATTCAGACAGAATTTCTCACTGAAAGCATCTCAAAATGTTGGATAAAATATTAAAAGCATATTAAAAGCATTACATCAAAGAGCTGATGAAATTATTAGAAATTACCAGGTTAAAATGGAAGGAAACACAGGAACCCAGACAGGTGAGCAGGGGACTCAAGATACCTTTGTTTTGAGCAAAAATGCCAATTCCAGAAAACTTGAGTTTTGAGAGCCTTATGAAGGATGTAGAGGGTATGACCAACACAACCAGAGCACTTGACCTAATAAAGCTATAAAGCTCTGTACACTACACCTTGGAGTGGACCTTCCCTCTGTCACTCATGGAACGTATACTAGGCCATAAAAGGCTCACTATGTTTTAAAGGGATTAAAATCATAGATTATGTTTCTCTTATCATGACGCAATTATGCTAGAAATGCGTAGTGAAAAGATATCTAGAAAATCCTCTTATGTTAGAAAATTTGAAAATTTTGAAATATACTATTTATCAAAGATAAATAATGATGGAAACCTTTCAAAAATTTTCAAATCAAATGATAAAATACGACCCACCAAAACTTAGAGCGCAGCGAAAGCAGTTCTTAGAGAAAAAATGTATAGCCTGAAATTCATAGATTAGAAGAGGAGAAAGGCTGAGCTTAGCATCCATCTCAGCAAAATAAACCCAAACAGTATAAAATAAAATCTTAAAAATGAGTGGAAATAAATGAAATGGGAAACAAGCAAGCCGAAGAAATGCTCAAAAAAGCCAAGAATCAGTATTTCAAAATGGCTATAAAACTGATTTTAAAAAACTTTGGTAAGTTGATCAAGGCAAAAGTGAGAAGAGGCTGGGTGTGACGGCTCACACCTATAATCCCAGCACTCTGGGAGGCCGAGATAGATGGATTGCTTGAACCCAGGAGTTCGAGGTCAGTACTGGGTAACATAGCAAAACTTTGTCTCTACAAAAAAATAAAAAATTAGCTGGGCATGCCTGTAGTCCCAGCTACTCAGGATGCTGATGTGGAGGGATTGCCTGAGTTCAGGAAGTCAAGACTGCCGTGAGCCATGATCACTGTGATCATGCTACTGCACTCCAGCCAGAGTGAGACCCTGACTCCAAAAAAAAAAAAAAAAAAAAAAAAAAAAGTGAGAAGACTTAGAAGACACAGATATCCAATATCAGGAATAGAAAATGAGCTATCACTACAGATGTGGGAGACATTACAGATATTAGGAGGACATTATAAGCAACCTTATGGTAATAAATTTGAAAAGTTAGATGAAACGAGTTCTTAAAAAATATAGCTTAACAAAACTGAATAGACTATGAATACTAAAGAAATCAAATCAGAGCTGGGGCAGTGGCTCACACCTGTATTCCAGCACTTCAGGAGGTTGAGGCAAGAGGATTTTGAGGATTTTGCTTGAAGCCAGGATTTTGAGACCAGCCTAGGCAATGTAGCCAGACCTCATTTCTACAAACAATAAAAAAGTTAGCCAGGCATGGTGGCGTGTGTCTGTAATGCCAGCCACTCAGTAAGCTGAAGTGGAAGGATTGCCTGAGCCCAACAGACGGAGGCTGTGGTGAACCATGACTGTGCCATGGCACTCCAGCCTGGATGACAGAGGGAGACTCCAACACAAAAACAAAACAAAACAAGAAACCATTGAATTCGTATTTTAAAAGCTCCTCATAAAGAAACACTACTTTCAGATGGCTTCATCAGTAAGTTCTGCCAACATTTAAGGAATAAATAATTGCAGTCTTCCACAACATCTTTCAAAAATTAGAGAAAGATACAATTCGTCTTATGATCCTTGAATAATCTTGATATTAAAACCTGACAGTGTAAGAAAAGAAAATTATAGAACAATCTTATTCATGATCAGAAATCCTAAACAAAGTGTTAGCAAACTGAATTTAGTAGCATATAAGAAGATAATACATCGTGACCAATTCAGGGTCCCCAAAGGAATACAAGTTTGGTTTAGCATTTTAATATTAAACCATGTAATTAGCCACCTTAGCAGATTATACAAGTGTACATATACGATTACTGAAACAGATGCATAAAAAGTACTTAATACAATTCAGCATTCATAAATGATGCGAAAACATAAATTGTGACTTTCTCAATCCGACAAAGAATAAACACAACAGCCTACAGCAAGTGTTGTATTTAAAAGCAAAACATTGAGATATTACAGAGATGCCATGGCAACGTCTAATCAGCATGGTACTGGGGTCCTAGCTCATGCAGGAAGTCAAGGACAGAAACAAATGTATGATGGTTGGACAATATGGCAGTACCTGTTTACCTTTCCCCACCTGGACAGCATTTCCTGTCCTCCTTTGTAGTGACCACGTTGCTGAGTTCTGGCCAATGGAATGAGGCTGAAATGACATAGACTGCTTTTAGGCCTGGCCCATAAAAACCTCCCGCATGATCGGTAACCTTTCCTCTTTGTCTTAAATATTCCTGCTGAATGTGCACGCCACGGGAAACGTTTGAAGCAACATGTCGAAGATGGCTAAGTTTCCGTCAGCCCAGGCCTCTGAAAAGCTCATGAAGCGGAACCTTTACCAACTCCTTTTTCTGATTGTACTTTGCGTGATGAAGAAAGAAATTTCTATTAAGTTCAGCCACTGGAATTTCTGGGTTTATTTATTCACCGGGAATGGGTACCTTGAAGTAGGATGCTACCAACAATTGTAAAAAACAAGGCATCGGCTTAGTGGTTGGGCAACTGGAAGATCCAGTGTTGGGTCTTGTTTATGGTTGATGAACGTACATGTCAATTCTCCCCAGACTGTTCTTTAAATTCAGTTGCAAACTCAAGTGAAATCACAACAGTTTTGTTGTTGTTGTTGTTCTTTTTGTGGCTCTTAAAACCTACTTTCAACATTTATAGGGAAATGCAAGAGTTCAAGAAAAGCAAAGACTCTTGCATGAAAGCAAGATGGGAAGACCTATTCTTCTAGTTATCAAGAGTCATTATAAAGCTATAGCTATTAAGACAGCGTGAATTTGACGGAGACTACAGAAACAGACCCACTCATATGAAAAATGACAGTCGGCATTTCATAGTACTGGAGAAAGAATGGCTGTTTATTCAATACTGATGAAACGGTTTTGTTACAGGAAAAAATTTAATTGGATTTCTACCTCACACCGCACTCAAAAATCAACTCCAAGTCGGTTAAATACCTAAATGTGAAAGGCAAATGTATAAAACTGCAAATAGATAATCTCATCATGACTTTGGGTTTAGGAGGCATTTCCTAAACAAGACACGAAAAAGCACTAACCATAAAGTAAACGTATTTGATAAAATTAACTATATTAAACTCACGACTTTGGTTCACCAAAAAAAGTTCATAAAGAAAATGCCAAAAACAGAGATTATATTTGGTAAAGGATTCATGTTCAGAATACATAAAAATAGATTTTAAAATATGTACAGTAGATTTTTTTTTTTAGAAAATACAGACTGATGATAGAAAAATGGGCAAAAGACTTGAATTGCAGTGAAGAAACATATGAAATGATAATTAATGTCATTATTAATCAGGAAAATGCAAACTAAGATCAAGTGAGATTCCATGACATACAAAGCAGACTGACAAAAAGTAAAAAGTCTGACCTCAGCAGACTTTAATGACTTGGCAAACATTTAGAGCTCCAGAGGCTCTTGTACCATCATGGGGGGTTGTACATTGGTAAAACTACTCTGGGAAAAAACAAAACAAAAACGAGAAGCTACTCTGGGAAAATGGTTCAGCATGGAGCTAAGTTGAAGACATGCAAACCCTGCAAGCCAGTAATTCTATCCCTAGGTTGTACTCGAGAAACCTGAAGCATCTCTGAGCCCGCAGAGTCGACACCATGAGCAAAGCTTACCCTCCTAAGCGGAAAAAATGTATGGACAAGAAGTTATCATTGGAATTAAATGGTGATAGACATGTCCGAGGAATTTTAGGGGGATTTGACCCCCTTATGAATCTTGTGGTAGATGAATGTGTGCAGATGGCAACTCGTGGGCAACCGAACAATATTGGCATGGTGGGAACATGGGGAAGTAGTGTTCAGAGCCTTGGAGTGAGTATAAATGGCATTTCAGCAGAGAAAGAAGTCCACATCTCCCTCCAAAGGGTCTGTTTTGCTGTGATGTAAAAATCCGGTCATGTACATTTTCATATTAAACTTTTTGTTCAGTTAAAGAGAGAGAGAAACGTGTGCACATGTAGAACAGAATACATGGCAGAAATGTTCTTTGCAGCTACAAGCTGGTAAAATGTTCACCCACAGTAGGATGTGTGTCTCCATGGTGGTGTATTCATGTAATGGGATATTGTGACATCACAGAAATGGAGGAAATGGCAGGCTGTCTCATGAACGTAATAGTAAGGGAAAGATTCTATCCACAACTTAGTCTCATTTATATGAATTTCAAAAACAGGCCAAGCTAAACTATGATTTTTCTTTTTTCTGGATGTGTCTGTGTGCTAAGGAAAGTGTCACCAAAACCACACATGGTTATGGCTAGAGAGAGGGAGGGCATTGTCATCAGTAGGGACACACAAATGCCCTCAGGTGACTGGCAGCACCCTCTGACTGGACATCAGTGGTGGCTGTATAATAAGTGTTCAGTGTATAATAAGTACTTGTAATAAATGATTATATATCATCTATAATAGAGTAATATTAAGTAAACTGTGCATTTATGTTTATGGACTTTTGTACATTTGTGTGTTATGTACGTTTCTGAAATCAGATCTGGAAACTACAAAGTTGTGATGTGTTGATTGCTACTTCTGCTAATGCTATGAACACTGTGCATGGTAAGGACTAGCTTTGTGACTTTGTGAACACACATGTTCTTGGTACTATTTCAAATGTCAACATTTTATAAATCTCATTTACATGCCTCATGTTCTGTAGTAGGGCACTTTGGCTGACTCATTGCTCTAAAACTTTAAAGATTTGGGCTGAAAACGGTGACATGGAAATTTTAATATTTTGAAAGTTTTCTTATACTTTCATTATTTGATCAAACTTGGGAGTTTGGAGCATAAACAGATAAGGAGTCCCAGAAGTCATTCTAGGGAACAGATAATAATTAAAAATATTTTACTTGGCCAGCCATGAATAGAATTTCCCTTTTTTTTTTTAACAAGCAAAATTCACACTAAGATAACATTTTACCTTTTAGGAAGAAATCACCTCATCTTTTCAAAATTATTTATTTATGATTATAGGAGTAATGTGTGCTTATTACTGAAAATCAAAACCTTTTCTTTTTCCTTTCAGATACAGAGTGAATACTTAGCACTTCTTTTATACAGCAATATTCTTTTATCTCTCTTGAAATGCATTTTATGAAAACATACAAAGAACATTTTGAAAATGATAGTGACCACAGGATATTTCCTTTTAGAAGAGAGCCACCTAATATCTTTCATAACCCACTGTGTTCCACTTTATTTATTTATTTTTACAGTGTTTGCACATTGGCATAATAGTGGTTAAGATCACGGGCGTGGGGATTAGATGGCCTCAGATGCAGCACTGGCCTTGAGCCTTGAGCAGGCACCAACCGCCCCCTGAGTGCGAGTCCCATCTTCTGAGAAGTGGGCTTGATAATAAAACTCTAAGCGTTTGCAGAAATGGATGGAAAACACAGGTAAAGCACAGTGCCGGCAGATAGTGAGGGTTCTAGAATCCTCAGCGATCTTGGTGACCTCCCTCCCTCCTTCCGTTCTTTCCTTCCTTTTAAAGAAACAAGGGCCGCCCATTCTTTATTCAGCATTTTACATTTAAAACGAGCCGTCAGTTAAACTTCTCCGAATTAACTTTTCGGTTAGGTCCAGCGAGATTGTTCCAGATTAACAGGGCTCGTCTCAAGCACCTGAGGTAAAGGCCAGGTGTGCCAGGAAGGGTCACATGGGTTATAAGTGCCATCCATCACTGTGAGGGACACAGACCCATCTACCCGTGGGAGGACTCCAGGGCACTGCAGTGTCCTTTCCCCTGGAGACCCTATTTTCCAGCACAAGGAAGGAGGCCACGCTGAAGCCGCACCTGCGTCAGCTTTTCCGCCATCACCTCCGGTGTCTTCCTGCACCACTGCGGCATGCAGGTGGCCCTTTGGTGCGGCAGACTGTGGGTCAGGATCAATTTTTTCCTAGCAACCATATATAGAGGAGAAGAATGTGGAGTTCATCCTGGCGGGAGTACTCTGTATTTGCAACCAGCATGGATAGTCCTGCTAATGAGATTGCTCCTTTGAAGTTCCCTAAGACAGAGATAGTAATTTCAGACCCTTAGGAATCTGTCCTTACCTGCCCTGATGCTAACCATCGCTGGTAACTCCCGGGACTGCGTCAAGTGATCACCTAGCAACAGCTCATAGCATGAACTTCCCTGTAAAATCCCCATGTTCACCCACATTTCTCACGTCTCCAATTAGGAGGGATAAAACAGAGCTGGGACCCAAAGATGAGCTGAAGCTTAGAGGGCCCTTTGAACAGCTGAGAACTCATCCATCTTGTGCTGCATTATAGATTAAGCATCCCTCTGTTTTCCAGTGTTTTCTCTGGCTCTGCTGAGAGTGGGGAGAAACCTTGAAGCAGTCTCAGGATGGCAGGGGGGTTTGTCCCTTTAAAATCTTCATCGAGAAGGTGGATGGCGAAATCTCAAGCAGTTGGTAGATGCCAAGAGGTCAGTCCTCATCAAGAATGCCCCAAAGCCCAGTCCTCATTAATCAGTTCATAGAGTATCATGGAAGAATTTTAAGCACAAGATGTTGTTTCTGAGCCAGTAATTCTCTTTTCACCCACCACAGCACGCCCATTGCTTGCTTTCCTGGGGCATGAAGACAACCAGATACTGTCAATAATTTATCCTCTTAGTTTCCCAAAGCCAAGTGGAGGGCACCGTGAACTTTGTGACACTTGGCGAATCTGTGTGAAAGAGCGTTCTGGGTTATTGGTGACCATACTCACCCAGGAGTCCAGAAAATTCTGTAACTTTCATGACTCTGATCTCTCCGTCATCTTTCGTCCTGGTGCGACTTGTCAAGATACCTGTGTGGCCTCACGCTCAACTGGCCAGCTTCTTTTCCCCGCAGGTCCCGTGTCAGACCCAGTCCTGTCTCTTCACAGTCCTCAGAACATACCAAGCTTGTTCTGATTTCTGGGCCTTTGGCTGGGACGCTCCTCTCGCAACCCGATATGGCACAGGCAGGAGCCCTTTGTTCTGTTGTTTTGCTGTAACTTCTTGTGCATCTGTTTTGAAAGGAGAAAGGGCTTTCGTGTCAAACAGATCGAGGATTAAATCACAGGACACCCATTTACCTGCTATGTGACCTCAGGCAGGTCGCTTAATGTCTCTGACCCATAATTTCCTTTTTGTCAAAGACGGTTAAGAATATCTTCTTCGCAGGGCTCATGTGAGGATGAGACAGAAATGATGGCAAAGACCTCACACAGTGAAGTCCAGTGTCAAGCTCGTGACGGCTCCTTCCCTCCCTCCCTCAAGCAGGTTACTTCCTGAGATCAAGGATGATGACCTAATTCTTCTGTAGCCTCCACGGTATTGAGTGTACAGGCGACACTACATGAATTCTTCTTGCTGGAGAGGACATATTTACGTGCAGAAGAAAGACATTCGGGCGCTATTGTCTCTCAGTGACATTTTTCTATCCTTTCCCAAAATGTAACTTTGGTTAATTTTGCCCCCTGGAGGACAGCATTATAAAGCCTGTTTAGACCAACGTGTAACCGTCAAATATTCTGTTTATTTTGTGATTCAGTGAGTGGACCAGCGGGGCCTCTTCTTGTATTTCCAGCAGCTTCGAAGTGTTGGTTTTCTCATTCGGGTATTCAGTTTTTTGAGCATCCAATCATGTGTCCCAGTGAACCGTTTTTCTTGGTCTGGGCTTCAGGCTTGATGGTAGTATGCTCATCCTCTTGAGAATCTTGCTTTGGGGCTTCGATACAGATGCTGTCCGTACTGCAGCTGCTTTTGCCAGCAGCACCGGTTCCTTACAAGTCCCTGAAGGACCAGGGTGTTCCGACATCCTTGCCTTTGTTCTGCCTCCTGAAGAATGTCTTTGACTCCATGCCTGGCTACTGCCCTTTCAAGACGAGAACCCATCCCACATGAACTCACCCTCTCCCGTCCCTGGACTCTTGGATTTTTTTAAACCTGCACAGCCCTTTCCTGTAACACCTCTAACACTTGATTATGTGTATTGGTCTCTGTTTCCTCTTTTTCTGTATTAAGGGCGTGACTAGTTGGAAGATGCTACTGTGTCTTCCTTCTGAATCCTAGTACCTAGTTCATTTTGCTTACAACATGGTGATCTACAGGGGATCTGTGGTAAGTCTGTGGCTGTTTTACTCTGGGAACTCTCACTCAGAAACACACCCTTCAGCCACTGTGACCGGTGGAAAGTGCGCTCTTCTGATGTAAGACCCAGGTCCCCTTGGACTAGGTGGACGACCTTAGTCGAAGGTGTAGGACTCCTGCCACGTGCCAAGCACTATGCCAGGTTCTTACACAGCCAGTATTCCATTCTTTCCTCTGTCAGGTGAGAGACTGTGATCCCTTCCACATGGAGAGTCTCATTAGGATTCAAGGAAACAATGCATATCAGAGTATGTTACATGTGATAAATGGAATAGGCTGTTCTTTCAGTACTTGCATATAACAGTGTGTATTTGTAGGGCATCTAGTATACTCCAAGACCTGTGATAAATTCACCCGAGTTCAAAGATGTTTGTTATAAAACAGGCAAAACAGGTAACATTTCATGTTTGTTTAAAGGAAGTGATGTCAAGGTCAAATGAAAACAAGCTCTTAGCACTTCATCAGTCATGGGGACCTTATGAACAAAGTGTTGAAATATGTCGGCATTTTGCCTAGCTGGCTGGTGACACCGTTGCCCAGTGTCCCCAATAAACCTCTCTGTTCTCTGCTTTCGCAGGCATGCGCCAAGGCAACGATCACGGCACTCAGTACCGCTCGGCTGTCTACCCGACCTCTGCCAAGCAGACGGAGGCAGCCCTGAGGTCCAAAGAGGACTACCAGAAGGTAGGAGCTGCGCAGGCACCCGGCCCTGGGCTCGGGCCACTGTGACTTGGGCCAGGTATCAATTTAGAAGGGTCTGGTTCTTTTCACCCAGAATTGTGTTCCCGTTGCATGTCTTTTAGAGTAGAGGCATTGTGCCCGGTAAGTGTGCTAAATGAGATTTTAAGAGCAGACCCATATGTATTTCTCTTTAAAGCAACTCATTCAGATGAATATCTAGTTTGTTAAAACACAGTGTCTCTCTCTCTCTCTCTCTCTCTCTCTCGTCTCTTTCTATCTGAATCTCTTTCTCTCTTCTTTTCTCTGTTAGTTCACTAGGGATGCACTAACGAAATACCACAGACTGGGTGGTTTGAACAACAGACATTTAAAGTCTCACAGTTCTGGAGGCTGGAAGTCCAAGATCAAGGTGTTGGCAGGCTTGTTTCTTCTGAGGGTTCTGAGGGGCAGATCTATTCTGGGCCTCTCTTCTTGGCTTGGAGATGGCGTCTCCTCCCGATGTATATTCACATTATTTTGCCTTTGCATGTGTCCATTTCTGTGTCAAAATTTCTCATTTTTATATGAACTTCAGTCATATTGGATCAGGCCTCACCCTAAGGCCCTCATGGAACTGAATTACCTCTGTAAATGTCCCGTCTCCAAGTAAAGTCACGTTCCGAGGGGTTAGGACTCCAGCATATCTTTAACCCTCTCTCTTGCCAGTAATAGTAAAATGAATTACAATAAAAATACTTCTCAGAAATGTGTACTCCATATCACAGAATAATTATTTTCACTGTTAACTTGTATACTATTTTTAAAAACTTCTGCAATAGAGATGTTGTTCTTTAAGAAACAATGGGTCGTTTTAGTTTTAGAGCTTTGTGATAATATTTAAATCTTAATTGTCATGGTATTTTCTGATGTGGATTTGCATTTGACATCGGAGCTAGTAGGTACTATGATGCTGATCTACTTTAGAATGATGTGAAAAGTCTGGCATGCGACACCCCAGGAATGTGTGTGTTCTCTTATTATCTTGTGTGGAGACAGAGAGGTGGCGGTCCACTGACAAGCAGGCAGTAGGACTCTCAACTCATGGTCAGCTCGACACTGATGAGCAGAGAGGGCTTAGGGAGACGCTACTAGGCCCCATTCCTTCCTCAGCCCCTCCACCTTCCTCCAAGGCTGTGATGTCTGCTTGGCTGGTCACAGTAGACAGCCCCCAGTGGTCTCTGCCCGTGTGTAATCCCTTCTTCTTGAGTATGGGCTGGATTTAGTGACTCCCTTCTAATAAACGACAGAAGTGGTGGGATGTCATTCTGAGATTAAGTCATCTGAAGAATATGGCTCCTGTTGTGGGAGCTCTCTCACTCACTCTCTGGGATCACTTGCCCTGGAGGGATCCAGCTGTTTTGTCATGAGGCCGCCCTGAAGGCTCATGTGGTGAGGGATGAAAGCCTGCCAAGAACCACATGAACAAGATTGGAAGCCCCTCAGCCCCAGTCAAGCCTTCAGATGAGACTGCAGCTCAGGCTGGCAGTTTGATTGCAGCCTCATGAAGAGACCTTGAGCCAGAGGCACACAGCTAGGCTGTGCCACAGAAGCTGTGAGATAATAAATGTCTGTTGTTTTAAGCTGCTCAGTTTTGGAGTAATTTGAGTGTACTTATATTTTCATTCTAAAAATGAAATTACCCTTTCATCATGGCTTTTCTGACGATGGTGGGCTTACCTGGGCATTTATGGGGGTGGTTACAGCCTCTAGCATCATTGTCTGCATCCGCATGTCATCTGTGTAGCTTATTGTCAAGTGCCTGAGACTTAGGAAGCCATGTGTCTCATTTGACTCAAGCAGACCTCTGAGGATGAGGGAGATCCTATTATCCCCATTGTTCAGATGCTGAAAGACATATAAGCACTGTCAGTAGCACAATTTGAATTAAAGAGAGGTATAAGTGGATGCAGGGAGATGAGTTGGATGGGTGTTACAGGACTCCAGGACAGAGATGACAGGAGCTTTGTCTAGGATGGTAGAAGTTATGAATTAAGGGATATTTAAGAAGTAGAATGAATAAAACTTGGAACATCATTGAAGTGAAGAATCAATGAGGAAGACGAGTCCAGGGTGACTTATAGGCTTCTGGCTAGTGATTTTCTGTACAAAGGTATGGAGGAGCAGGGGTAGATTTGTGGGGAAGATAAGTTAAGTTTTGGAAAGGTGGAGTTTGAGGTACCCATGACAGGGACATTCACGTAGCTGTTGAGAGGAGACATGGGCCATTCCCACCTTGTTGGGGCTATTAACTGAGCAAAACTTATGAAGCACAGAGTCTAGTACCTAGTAAGTGCACCATAAATAGGAGCCTTTATTATTATTATTATTGGAAATTATCAGCTTATAGTGTGTAAATGAAGCCCTCGTTGCTGACAAGATCCCTTGGGAGAAGAGACGCGATGAGCAGGGAAGAAGGTCTGGTACCTGAGGAATACCTCCATTTGAGAGATGGGTGGGAGAATGCTGTACCAGGCAGGACCTTGCTCTGGGAACCGTAGAGAACCAACCCCAACCAAGAACTTAAAAAGTGGTTCAAGTGGTTTCATCCCCGCGTATTTAATTACAAAGGCAATGTTCATCATTAGAACGAAAGTCACGCATGATCAATGCTGTCTATGAATTGCCTAATGTAGCAATTCATAGTCCCCCAGGGTACCAACGTGATACTAAGTGACTCTGGAAGCATATTAACTTCTCTCCAGAATCTCTTGGAATGAGATGATACATGAGTGTTCGCAATGAAGATTTTAAGTTCAGTAGGTCAGTGCTCTTCACATGATATTGAAGAGGCTTCCTTACACTTCATTTTCCATTCTCCATTTTCTGCCCTTTGCTTTGAATGTAACCCATGTTGATTTTAGAGAAATGATATCCAAGGAGATAAAATTTGGGTATTGCATAATTAGTTAATTCACTGCTTTAATCATTTCTCCATTATTTCTGTAGATTTTGGAAAGACTAATCTTATATTTTAGACAGTTGTTCTAACCAAATGCTTTCTGGTTCTTCACCTGGGTTATGAAAATTAAATACATGCATACAAATATATATATGTATATATGTATAGCATACACACACACACACACACACACATATATACACGCACACACGTAGATATATAGCTGTATACATTCATACATACATGCTTAGGAGAGGCTTGGCTTTTAAAAGTAGGGTCTTTTTTTTATTTTCTTTTCCATAAAAATTAGGATGTCCTGTGCCTTCAGCGTCCAGACATTCATCGCTGTTCACATAACCACCTGTAACTTTATGAATTCAGGAAACAAATGCTGTCCTGCCTCCTTTGTGGTACCACATACATCAAATTGTCCCTGAATTCCACCAAGAGATTAGTTAGAAAGTCCAGTATTTCTGTCCCAGCTGACTGACTAGAACTCAGAGCACCGTGACTCTAGACCAGCACTTCTGACACCACCCAGCTTTCTCCTGTGATGCAGGAACCTCTTCTGTGCTGTCCAGTAGAGAGCCTTTGGCCACATGTGGCTGCTTAGCACTTGAAATATGGCCAGTGCAACTGAGGAACTGACTGTTTTATCTTAATTCGTTTTCATTTCTATTTAAATAGCCACGTGTAGCTAGTGGCTACCATAGTAGACAGCATGGTCATCCATCAAAGGGTGAGTGCAGGTGTGGGGATGGGTTGGGGACAAGTTGGTCCGGCTCCTGGCCCTCTGCTCTCCCCGTGGCTTGTCCCAGGAGCATGGGACAGCCATGGAGCACAGGTCCTCATGCCCTTCAGAGGTGCTGCACCAGGCACTGCTCTCTCCTTTTCATTTCCAGAGACCACAGCACAAGGGTCAAGTTGTATTCCCTTGCAGAAACCAAGTGTCTCATTGCGTACCCCATCCCGGTGAGCACTAGGGCTCACTGAGCACCTGTACCCAGGTGGCCACTGTGATTTGTATCTTAGCCTGGTTCCCACAGAACTCAGAGACCGAGCCAAGGCTTGTGTGTGAAGAATCACTAGGGTGTGTGGTGCCGAGGAGCAGAGGGGTGGGGCGGGAGGTGGCGCCGGGGGAGAGAAAAGCAGGAAGACCCAGTGCAAGTTGGCCCCTGCCGCTGGCAACGGGTTGTTTGAGCCTTGTGAAATGACCAGGTGTTCTGGAGGAAGACAGGAAGCATACTTCCCTTGGATGCTGTCACCTGTGAGTTCACTCTGCACCGCAGGACTGCACACGCGGGGGCTCAACATACTGTATGCCGGCGCAGGAGAAGAGAGGCACATGGCTAGGGTGGTGAGGCACCGTAAGTGCTAAAGGCTGCATCGAATGACCTGGAGTCTGTACAGAGCCGGCCACTGTGACGGGAATCAAGCAAGAGCAGAGAGATCACAAAAATTGGGAGTGGCGCGCGAGCTCTGCTTGGCGCCATTGTCTCCAAAGGGTCCTCCCCACCCCCAGTCAGGCAGGGCCGCTGGCTACAACAGCTCTGGGATGATGTCCCATGATCGGGTGACTTTCTGGCACCTCTGTTGGAGCAGACAAGGAAAAACACAAGTTCAGTTTTAGCAGGGCATCCTGCTGTAATCATATGGTGATGTAACTTACATAACACAGTTATGTATAGTGTCTATAGACAGCTAGATGATAATGATAGTGGTAATGGAACCGCAATGACAGTGCTACCTGAGACTTGATACATGCAACTTTGTTTTAAGCATTTTACACAAATGAAATCTCTTTGACTATATTTATCTATGAATATCTACATCTATAATAGATATATTTAGATATAGCTGTGTGTCTATCTCTCAGTGTCTTTATATAATATTTTATGCATTTATGTATTTGGGGGGCCCTGGTTTTTAATTTTGAAGCTTTTATGACTTTCTAACTCTTCATTCAATTGGTATAACTGATAATACATACAAGAAATCATCAATTTGCACTGCCTGTGAGAGGTGATCAGCTTTTATACCACAAAGAAGTTGATCTGTGCTTTTACATTTACCTTAATAGGTGATTTGGTTTCTAAAGGATTCCACAGAAAGGGGGAGTCTCAGATCTCACCAGCTACTTTAACTGCCGATCAAAGGAGAGCAGGGAACAGAACATGACATGACCCTTGGAACTGGCTTTCCTGTATTTTGCATCTAGGGAAAGCTTGAACAAATTCCTGCAACAACAGGGAGAGCCATTTCTTAACACTACCATATTAGAGTCTAGACCTCTGCAATCTCGTCACAAAACATTTAGGTTTAGTTCTGAAAGTGGGTACATCTGAAGATGGCTCGTTCTGTTCATTTTATATATACAGTTTTCCCCTCTAAAGGTGGGTGTTTCTGGGGATCTGTCTTATTTGGGCCCTGGTGGGACCCCACACACTAACTGTAACATTGGCTTAGGTTACTCACTTAATCGTCTTCACTAGTTTGCCCCCAGTGACCCCCTAGGAACCAGATTCTTCAGCAACTTCTTTATATGGGAAGTGTAGAGTGACAGTATTGCTTACCACAGAGCAGCCATTTGAACATAAAATTAGCTGATTTTATCACAGGGACCAATTGTTGAGCTAATTAGATGTGCAGTACTGCTGAGGAGCCAGAAACCAAAAGCGATTTTCCATCTAAACTGTGGTTTTCTGCAAAGTCGGCTGGGTTGTGGATGCCAGGCTCACCAACAACTGTATGTAGGAAGGGAAAGATGGCGGAAGATGTCTGCTAATTTCCAGTCAGATTAGAAGGGGCAAGACATCCTTAAGGAGGAGGATCCAGTCTTAAGGAGTGACACCTAAACTTCACTCTGGGTTTGCTGACCTTGAAAGTTCTGGAATTGCTCTCAGAATTTGACAGCTGTTTCATTTATGTCTTTGGTGAGCTGAAGACTTTGCATAAAATGTGGGGGGTGGGGTATTCTTGCCTTTCAAGAAGACTTTAAAATCTTTTCTTAACCTCATGAAAAAAAAAACCAAAAACTTTTTCCTCCAAGAGTTTCATGGTAGAATTATTTGTTTATAGCATTAATCGGGAGAAATATTCTCATGTATTGTTAATTTTTCTTGGCTTGTCAAATGTGGGTAATTTGTCTCCCGAGTAAGCTGTGAAGACAAATGTTTTCTAAAATCCTAACCTGAATGTGGTCTCTGCCTGGGGTGGGGTGGTTCACATGTGATCCTTCCATCTTGAAGATGTGACGCTTCCTCATTTAGAAATGAAATCTTTTGACTGCTGATAAATTATGTTTCTTGAAATGTGAAAGGCAATAAATCTAAAATTAGTGCTCCTGGTCATGTGACCTAGCTCCTTCTACCAACTCAAGCTTCAAGAACAGTAGACACAGCATTTCCTCTGGAAGCTTCCTTCATTAAAGAGAAAGAAGAAAAGCAGTGTTTTACAACATATTAAGTTCTAACAATGATAAAACCTTTCTGGAGTCAATGCTAAATTACCACCATAAAGTAGGTTTTAAAATCTTTCTCTATCAGAGCCTCAGTTTGTTTGTTCACCCATCATCCATTCACCCATCCATATCTACAATAGATAGCTATAATCTTTAAATATTTGCTCTAACTTTACTTTAAAATTTCAACTATTTAGCAATTTATTACCTATCATCTATGTGTTTGTTTATATTCAATACAGTGACATTTTTTTAAAAAGTACCAAGATGAAAGGCCATAAAAAAAGAGCAGTATGTATGTAAAGATAGGGTTACAGCTAGCATTTTTAAAAAATAAAGATTCAGCTTTGATTACTTAATTTTATTTCCACTTAGATTACAGCCAGGTATTTAGTGACCCCCCCAATGCTCTCCAGCTGTGGTTTGGCTGATGTTTGTGTGTGTGTGTGTGTGTGTGTGTGTGTGTGTGTGTGTGTGTGTGTGAAAGAGAGAGAGAGAGAGAGAAGGAGAGAGAGAGAGACGGAAAGGAGACAATGCCATTAGTAAATAAACTCTGAGGTCTAATAATTAAGTTTGCGAACTCATTGTAGAAAAAGTGCTACATGTCTGATTGCTGAATATCACTATGGTCACCTTCCAAGTACTCTGCTTGGGAAGCTATGCACTGACACCAGCACTTAGTCCACCCATCAAAGCAATTTTGAACTCTTTTTCTGGAATGGCCATCAGAGCTGTCGTCGTATTCTCCTTGATGTCCTGAATGTCATCAAAATGTCTTCCTTTCAATATTTCCTTTATCTTTGGGTAAAGAAAACAGTCATTGGAGGTCAGATCAGGTGAGTAGGGAGGGTGCTCCAATACAGTTATTTGTTTACTGGCTAAAAACTCCCTCACAGACGGTGCTGTGTGAGCTGGTGCATTATCGTGATGCAAGAGCTCCTCCTTGCACACATTTTTCTCATGCCAAGATCTTCAGTTAAGATTTTCCTAGCTGTTTCTCTTTCGGTGTTTATTTTGTCCGCTATACTTCTCAAAGTCAGTCAATGATTCTGACGCATGAATCGATGGATTTTTGCTATGCTTTTGTCAGTTCTGCTCGTTACTGGCTGCCCTGATCCCTCTTCATCAGTGATGCTTTCTCTCCCCTCAGAAAAATGTTTAATCCATTTGTACACTGCCATTTTCTTCTTGCCATTATCCCCATAAACTTGGACAAACATGTCCCTGATTTCACTTCCACTCTTGCCAAGTTTAACAATTTAATGTTTGTTTGTTGCTCTAATTCAAACTCCCATAATCTCGTGACGACAGCTCTGCTGGCCATTCCAGAAAAAGAGTTCTAAAACTGCTTTGATGGATGGACTAGGCGCTGGTGTCAGTGCATTACTTCCCAAGGAAAGTACTTCAAAGGTGACCATGGTGATATTCAGCAATAAAGTACGTAGCACTTTTTCTAGGATGAGTCTGTGAACTTAATTGCCAGACCTCATACTTACCTGGGCTCTCAATTCAGTTGTTTTTTTTACCTCTAGCATACTTTGAATGCCATCTCTGTCCCTGGTGCTCAGATTTATGGCTCAGAACTACCCTCTGGGCTCCAGATCCTCATACCCAATTGGAACAAATATGTTCCAATTGCTTGTCAACATATGATTTTCTGACTCGAAGGCTTGATCCTCACCACTCCCCATCAGCAAGGCCTGCGTCTTCCTTCTCCCACCCCACTCGTTGACGGGAGACTTCTCCATCATCGTTAAGTGAGCAAGATTTTCAGGAGTCATTCCTGATTCATCCCTTTCACCCCCCACCTCCAAGCAATCAGACGCCCATGGATTCTACCTCCAAAATATGGCTCCAATGTGACCCGATCCTCATGTAAGCCACCACGATCTGTTCTACCATCTGGGCCACTGACCTCCTCACCTCTCCATCACTACAACCACCCAGGGCCGCCAGGTGATCTTCATAAACATGATTCAGATTATTTTCTTCCCTGGGCCAAAGCCTTCCATGGTGTCTGTTCTGAATTTGGATTGAAATCCAAAGCCCAGGTCCTGCACGGTCATCTCTCCACCTTCCCATGAGACACCCGTAACGTCTAATCAGAAAGCCTAACCATCAGTAACATATAATTCTTGCCCTAAGCTCAGAACCTTTCAGTGAAGCTCAAGAACCTTCTAGAACACTGGAGACTCAGGATGAGAACCACAGGCCCTCAGGAAACCTTATCGTTGCATCGTGCACGTGATGAAGAACGGTTTTATCTCTCTTTGTTGTTCAAAGTTGCTTCCTGCATGGACCCACTACTGCCATACAGAGACCAAGTTCTGAGGCTATGGGCCTGCTGCTGGTTTAAGATATGCCGTGAACTAGGAGCAATGAGCTCCTCTCTCAACCACAGTGTTCTTGACCCCAAAGCCTATCTCGCAAACTCTCTCGACACAGACGTTGCTCAATATTACAATCATACAACAGTGTTTGCTAAGATGATGTCAGTGGCTGGTACATAACACTGTGTTTCTTTCCCTGATTTGTAAAATCTCTGGCTTTTTTGTCTTTGTTAATATTCTGTGGCTGCTGTGACCAATGATCACAAACCTGGTGGCTTAACACAATAGGAACTTATTCCCTTCTGGTTCTGGAGGCAAGAAGTCCAAAATCCGTTTCCCTGGGCCAAAATCAAGATGCTAGCCGGGCTGTTCTTTCTCCAGAGGTCCTAGGAGAATAGCCCCTTCCTGTTTCTTGAGCTCTCTGGAGGGGCCACCATTCACAGCCTGTGGCCACATCACTCCAGCCTCTGCCTCTGTGGTCCCACTGCCTCCTCCTTTTCTGTGCATCTCACCTCATCCCACCTCTCTCTGCTAAGGACACTTGAGGCTGCATTCAGGCCTCCCCCCACCAAATAATACAAGATCATCTCCCCATCTTAAGATCCTTAATTTAATCACATCTGCAAAATCTCTGCCATATAAAGTAACATGCAGAGGTTTTAGGGGCTGGGATATGGACATTTATGGAAGGACTATGATTCAGATGACAACAATCCCCACAGCCCGGTCTCCGACCTGCCACTGTCATGTGTTCACCACAAAACGGGAGACTGAAACTGGAGGCCCTTTTTCCCTGGGCTGCTTAGGAAAGATGGGAAATCCAGGGCCCTACAAAGAGCACTTTCAAGTTTCCCAGAGAGGATGGGGCTTGATTTCTTCCCTCTTGGGGTCTTTACCCAGCTTTAAAGAAAGGTAGGAATTCACAAAAATGTATCCCCTTTTAAACACCTCTACCTTCATAAAAGACCCAACTTTACCCCCAAACTACATCTAAAGTAAAGTGGAATGCCAAAAATAACAAGAGAAAAAAAAATTCTGTAAAGAATGTTTGAGAGAAGAGGAGAAGAAAAAACTCTGTGTGTATGTATATGTATGTGCAATCAAAATAATAGTTGGATGATTGGCAAGAGTTTTCTAGTACTCTCTTAGTCACTATCTTTGAGCCTTGACCTAATTTTTCTGATCTGAATTTTTTTCTTTTTTGAGTCAGAGTCTCGCTCTGTCGCCCAGGCTGGAGTGCAGTGGCACGCTCATGGCCCCCACAGCCTCGACCTGCTGGGTTCAGGCGATCATTCTACATCAGCTTTCCAAGTATCTGGAACTACAGGCGTGCACCGCCATGCCTGGCTAATTTTTTTTATTTATTGTAGAGATGAGGTCTTGACAAGTTGCCCAGGCTGGTCTCGAACCCCTCGGCTCAGGCAGTCCTCTCGCCTTCACCTCCAAAGTGTTGGGATTACAGATGTGAGCCACTGCGCCCAGCTTATCTTAATTTTTAAATGGTCTAAGTGTGGATTACAAAATTTTCCAATAGGTTTGCTATATGAATTAAATGAGATGCATACGTGTACGCAAACACACACACAAATATACACTTATACACACTAGCGTGTAGTAGTGACCCAATATACATTTATTGAAGCTGAACTCCTTCAGCTTTATGATCCAGAAAATAGTTCAATTATGCCAACCCAATTGAGAGAAATTAAATAGCCAGTCATGCTGTAGCCATCATAATATAAGTGGACCTGCCAGACACGGTGGCTCACACCTATAATCCCAGCACTTTGGGAGGCCAAGGCAGGAGGATCACTTGAGCACAGAAGTTTGAGACCAGCCTGGGCAATATAGCAAGATGTCATCTCTACAAAAAATAAAAAAATTAGCTGGGCATGGTGGTGTACGCATGTAGTCCCAGTTACTTGGGAGGCTGAGGCAGAAGGATCTCATGAACCTAGGAGGTAGAGGTTGCAGTGAGCTGTGATTATGGCACTGCATTCTAGCCTGGGCAACAGAGTGAGACCCTGACTCAGAATTAATAATAATAATAATAATAATAATAAAAAACCTGGACTTGGCATTCCCCACCAGGACATACATGCAGATCCTTTGTGTTTCCTTCTAAGCATTTATAGGCTGAAAATGTCCTTCTTTCCTTACTCTCCCCTATCTTCCTCAGGAAATTAATAAATTAATTACCTTATCAAATATTAATTATAACCTAATTCATTGCCAGACTTGCATTACAGTTGTCTTAAACAAAGCCATTTGAGGAAAGATCTCACAAGGTGTTTTGTGATAAACTGTCCCACATGCAGTCACAAAAGCTCACATGTGACAAATTCCCTTTTCTGTAAGTAATTTCCCCAGGAACTATTCTGCCATATTTGCATTAAGGAAGCTCTTTGGGGGCTCCCATTCACCTTAGTGTTCCCCATGCCTGGCGCTGTGCTTGGCACCTAGCAGACTGTCAAAAAATACCTGTTGACCTGAACTGAAGAGATATAGCACTTAGAGAAGGCTGTGAGCTGTCATGGACTGGATGTTTCTGCCCCCTCCTCAAATTCCTATGTTGAAACCTTCGCCCCCAGTGTAATGGTATTTGAACATGAGCCTTTGGGAGATGATTAAGGTTAGATGAGTTTGCGAGGCTGGCGTTCCCAGGATGGGATGAGCGTCCTTATAAGAAGAGACACACAGAGCAGGCTCTTGTGTTCTGTCTGGCTCTCTCTCTCCAAGCCCAAAGAAGTCATGTGAACACACACTACCTGCCTGCAATCCCAGCTAAGAGGCCTTGGAATACAACCTACCTTGCCAGCACCTGGATCTTGGACTTCCCAGCCTCCAGAGCTGTGAGAAATAGATGTCTGTTGTTGAAACCTCCTAGTCTGCGGTATTTCGTTATGGCAGCCTGCACTGGCAAAACAGCCCTGGTTTGTGTGCTCAACTCCATGGAAGGGTGGAGAGTCATGGCCATGGAGGAGAACCCGTGGGGGGGAGGGGCAGGGGCAGGCTTCACCTTCACTGACCATGACCTTGGACAAGTCTCTGCAATTCTAATTCCTCTTTTTTTTTAAATGGGGAAAAATAAGAACAGGGAAACTTTTCATAAATCTTAGCAGTTCTCAGCATTTTCCCCCATACTATGCTGAAGGGCTTTCACACCCACACAGTGGGGCAGGGCAGGATCTGTTCTCCTATCTGCCTGTGAGGAAACTGAGGCTAGGAGGTAGTCATTCCCATTCCTCAGGTGACTTTGAGAGCAAATGTAGAAAGTCAGAGTCATTTGACTCAGAATTCCATAAGCTTTTCACCTAGGTGGTGTGGAGGGACTTGGTAATCTGCCAGACATTTTACAAGTACAGTCATCTCTCAAGGGGATGCTTGATGTATCTATCCAAGGGGATTACTTCCAGGACTCCCTGAGATACCAAAATTTACTGATGCTCAAGCCCCTTATAGAAAATGGTATTTACGTATAACGTATACATAACTTCTTGTCATATACTTTAGACCATTTCTGTATTACTTTTAATACCTGATACAATACCAATGCTTTATAGTCGTTATACTGTATTGTTATGACATTTGCATTATTTTATTGTCTTATCATGTTTATGTGTATTTTGATCCCTGGTTGGTTGAATCTGTAGATGTGGAATGCACAGACATGGAGGGCTGACTGTATCATAGTTTAGTGGGGTGACTCCAGAGATAATGCCGTCTACAGTGATTTCATCCTGCTTCTCCAGAGGTCCTCAAATTTTCAACCATCGTTAAAATATAAGGCCAGGGAATCTTTCTTTCTGTCGTGAATCGAGAAAATGTCAGGGTTATTTCTGTTTCTTTGTTCCCAGGAAAATGGGTAGGTTGCATGCTAGAAGCATTCCTTCTCGGTCTATTGTATTCTCTATGCTGCGATGTTTAAAGCCAGTCAGCTCACGGAAAGAGTCCTGTTTTCACCAGAGCTGAAAAATCATTTATTTGCATGGGAAGACACAGAGTAGATGCGGGCAAATGTCAGTTGATATTTTATGGTTTGGGGATTAGACAGCTCCTCTTCATCTTTAACATTTTTTTGTTGTTTGTGCTGTTGTTTAAAGATTTAAAATGCCCACGAAAGACCTTGAATGATTCATTCCCTTACCTTATTCAAAGAGGAAACTCTCCCTTCATATACTCAGCAAAAGAGATAAAATTCCTCTTAGACCCTTCTTGTAGCATTGAGGTTATAATTACGGGTATTATGATGAACGCTAAATAAGAACTTGCGAAATAAATATTTTAAAAGCGCCCATTTCTGGGAGGCAGGCATCTCCATTTCCATGTGTGCAGCCATACAGACAACCAGATCTTTAGCCTTAATGGTTTAGTTGCATCTGGGCGATTATTTTCATTTCCACTTATTACTGTGTGTTAGACTCCCTGTGTATGAGTACAGATTGCCCTTTCTTGCACTGTATTTAGAAATCTCGGTATTACCCTTGGGCATTTGTTCCTTAATAGGGGGTGGGGAGAGGAGAAGCCTGTAATAATGGGCTTTACATATCAAACCGTGTGCATCCACGTTCCGGCCCAAACGAAAAATCTGGTTTGTGTGACTGCCCTCTGGTGGCCGCAGGCCTTCGCTGCAGCGGCAGGGATGTGGGTCGCGGGTGGGGCTGGGCCGCAGGGGTGGCTGCCAGAGCACGCGGACGGGGCATCCGTCTGTCATCCTCGAGCGCCACTCTCCATCCGCGTGCATCGACGGCTCCCTGGGTTCCACATGCGGGCCAGATTGATGAGAGAAGAAAGATTCTCATAAGGACCAGGGAGACATTTTCATTTAGCCCTAGCCAACATAGGGTAGGACGCTTGAATGAATGAACTCAAATTTCTCCATGGGCCACGTGGGGAGGCTGCGTGGCTCCCAGATGGGATATACGGAAGATGGTTTTAGGGCGTGTCCAGATCAATCTTTTCCATCTTAATTGTGATGGTTTACCTTGATAAGTACCAGGAGAACTGCAGGGAGTGTTTGAAGCCCATGATTTCACGAGTGCCACGGCTTAGGTGAAGGCCAGGAAACGGCACCCGCACACACACAGCTGGGTCCTTCGCACGGGTGCACCTTCTGCTAGCCTGTTGTTGGGGCAAAAACCCCACGGAGGTACCCGGATGACCCGGGCCGCCGTAGCTCTGCAGCTGCCTGTCCTGCGACCTTGGATCGTTGGCTCCCTAAGCCTGAGTTTCCTGGTTGGTTAAGCGGGTTGATGGCGGCTATTTCTTGGGGAGCTATAGGAGGCATATGACCCGGTGTGTATGGAAGTCGTCTGTCACAGGAGGAGCTCTGTCAAGGCCAGGTTCCTCCCTTTCATGTCCCTACGCCCCAGGACACCACTCCGAGCGCGCCCCGCTCGTGCTCCCACCACGCGGGGCTCGCAGCTTGGTGTCATCCCACCCATCGTGAGTCTCTGCGTCTCCTCTCCCTCGTCTCGCATCTTTTGCCACGCTCCATGCCACGCTTGGCACAAAGCAGGCATTCCGGATGTCTGTCGGGTGGGTTGAACCCAAGCGCCGAGCAATTCCAAGACACACTGCCCCGTCCTCCGACATGTGCAATGAACTTCATCCATCGGATGAGGACAGGGCCTGTACATCTTTCCTCTGTTCCCCTTGATAACAGCAGCCGCTGGAGGCGGGCGGGGAGGGGGCACCGGGGCCTGCCCGCCCGCCCGCGCCGGCGTCAGCCTCGTCTTCCCAACGAACGGCAAGGCTTATCACAGAGGCGCGGACTTCCGCGGGAGAGGCAGGGAGGCCCGTGGAGGCACTGTGAGCGGCGTCTCGGCGAGGACACGATCCACGCTGGAGCCGGCAAAGGGGCCTTTGTCGCTCGGGCCGGGGGGCGGGCGGGCCCTGCCCGGTTGCGTCCCCCCGGGCGGCCTTCGGGGGGGGTCAGACGGCCACCCCAGGCGGCGGGGCCGCCGAGAGCGAGGCCGGGCGCGCTGCCCTGCACGCGGGGCGGCGCGGCCCGGCCCCTCCGGCCGCCCTCCCCGGGGCCCCCGCCCCGCCCCGCGCGGCCGCCGCCGAGCGGCGCTCATCGCCGGCCTCGCGAGATCAGAGCCTTCGCGCGCGCCTCGGGGCGGGACGGGAGGACGCGTGCGTCCGGGCGTGCGTGCTTCGCGCGGAGCGGGCCGGGGCGGAAAGGACGTCGAGGGCGCCGCTCCGCACTCGCCCCAAACGGCTGGCTCCCTCTGGCGGGGCCATGTGGCTCCGACGCGCCGCGCCCCGCCGGCCCCGCCCCTCCCCGCCCCGCCCGGCCACGTGACGTCGGGGCCGGCTCGGCCGCCCGCCCGCCCGCCCGTTGCCATGGCAGCCGGCGCGGCGCGCCCGCCCATTGGCCGCGAGCGGGGAGGGGGCGCGGCCCCGCTCGCGGCGCGCGCCCCGCCCCCGCAGCCGCGC
>CAUYQG010152417.1:0-12596 GCA_963574415.1 Tarsius wallacei
CACCTGTAATTCCAGCTACCTGGAAGGCTGAGGCGGAAGGATCGCCGGAGCCCAGCAGGTCGAGGCTGCAGTGGCCAGGAGCGGCCACTGCACTCCAGTCTGGGCGACAGAGTGAGACTCCAACTCAAAAAAAAAAAAAAACTTGCCAAAGTTCATATAATTTATACCACAAGGAAAATGCCTTTCCAAAAAATGTTATATCACAGTATAAATAGTAGACCATTTCAAACTTAATTTCCCACCTGTCTTTATAACACACTTTCCTTGCTTATAGTGTCAGGTACTCATCCCTAGTGGCACTAGCCTTCATAATTCGTCCCACAGCTGTCATTCCATGGATACCTCTGCTCTTCAGACATTTCTGGCAGGAACAGAGAAAGCTTGATCTTATTCTACATCATTTTTTACCTGTAGGGTAAGTATGGCTACTTTTCATCTATTAATTTCAGTAACCTATAAATGATAGATTATGAACAAGATTTTACATCTTGTACAGTTAATTATTATATCTTTTCATGTCAACGAGAACTGTCAGTCCAAGGAAATAGAATATTTCAAAATTTATGTTTTTTATTATGATCCTGATTATAAATATTTTAATTTGCGTAACTGAAGGTCTTTGCAATTATTTAATTACTTATTATATATTATTTAATTACTTAGAGCTTTTCCATGCTTTATTTCCTAAATATTTCTCAAGTACATTTTAGAGATATGATTCTTTTACATTTGTATAGTGCTTTATAATTTATAGTGTGTTGTCACATTACCTAATGATTTTCACAGTACTTGGATCTAGGCAATACACATTTTTATTTAGTAGTAGTGGAAACAGGGGGCTTGGAGAAATTAAAAATGTGTTAGCCAAGATTTGGGGGCTAGTTGCTATAATAGAGCAACAGGTCTCCTAACTATACTATGAGCTCCTAAAATCAGACTTGATACCAAGTGTCTAGTAGAATACATAAAATAATTATCTTGAAGGAAGGAGTGCCTTCTGACTTTTATAACAGTGATATTTTTAATATATAATCATGTGTCCACATAACAACATTTTAGTCAACAATGAACTTATGTATATGTCAGTGGTCCCATAAAATTATAATACTGTATTTTTACTGTCCCTTTTCTACGTTTAGATTATTTAGATGCACAGATGTTTACCATTGTGTTACAGTTGTCTACAGTATTCAGTACACTAACATGCTGACAGGTTTGTAGCTTAGGAGCAATAGGCTTTACCATATAGTCTATGTGTGTAGTAGGCTATACCATCTAGGTTTGTGTAAGTACACTCTGTGATGTTCACACAGCAACGAAATTGCCTAGCAATACAGTTTTCAGAATGGATCCCTGTCATTAAGAAACACATAACTGTATTAGTATGTACCTGCACAAGTAGTTTTGGGTGGCAATAAGTTGCTACTGTTGTCATCTACATTGTTTTGAATGTATTCATTCATTCAGCAAATATTTAATCCTGTTATATTCCCAGCCATGTTCCAGTTGCTGGAGATACAGCAGGGGTATTTTTTTGCTGTTGTTATTTTCTTTTAATAAATGATACAGGGCCTCACTATGTTGCATATGCTGGTCTTTATTTATTTCTTTATTTTTGAATCGGAGTCTCACTCTGTCACCCAGGCTGGAGTGCAGTGACACGCTCACGGCCACCGCAGCCTCGACCTACTGGGCTCAGGCGATCCTTCCACCTCAACCTTCCAAGTAGCTGGAACTTCAGGTGTGCACTACCACACCCAGCTTATTTTTTGATTTATTGTAGAAATGAGGTCTCACCAAGTTGCCCAGGCTGGTCTCAAACCCCGAGCTCAGGCAATCCTCTTGCCTCAGCCTCCCAAAGTGCTGGGATTACAGGCTTGAGCCACTGTGCCTGGCTTACAGGCTTGTCTTGAATGCCTGGGCTCAAGCAGTCCTCCTGCTTCAGCTTTGCAAAGTGCTAGGATTATAGGCGTGAGCCACCATGCCCAGCCAGGATACAGCAGTTAAACAAAACATAGTCCCTGCCTTCATGAAACTTACATCTAATGAAGGAGGCAGATAAACTAAAAAGATAAGAATAAATATATATATTTGTCAAGTGATGATAAGTGATATAGGGATAAGGATAGAATTCTGGTACCCAGGATTGGGGAGAGCTGTTATTTTTTATAGGGTAATTGGGGAAGACCACCATGATAAGGTGACATTGGAGCCAAAACTAAAGAGAGTTAAGAGTGTGAACCATGTATATAGCTAATGAAAGAATATTCTAAGCAAATAAATGGACCAGAAGTACAAAGTGTATTTGGCATGTTCAAGGAACAGAAAGGAGAGACTGGCATGACTAAAAGAGAGTGGGCTTGGGAGGATATGATAATGAAGCAGAGAGATAGCGGGGGTCCAATTCATGTAGACTTTTATGCTGAGGGGGATGAAAGCCTTTTAAATTTAATCAGCGGTATGGTATGGTTTATTGATTAAACAGGCATTTAATCTACTTTATATCAAGCATTTGATAATTTCAAATGAGTAAGACACAGTATCTGTTTCCAAAGTTAAAGTCTAAACATCATTCATCCCCTCAACTTACAGTGGGGTAACATCCCAATAAACCTATCCTAAGTTCAAAATATTGTAGGTAACAAATATATTTACTACATCTAGCCTACTAAATATCATGGCTTAGCCTAGCCTACTGTAAACATGTTCAGAACATATACATTAACCTACATTTGGGCAAAATCCTCTAACTGAAGCCCATTTCACAATAAAATTGAATAGCTCATGTAATTCACTGATTCACTGAATACTGTACTCAAAGAAAAAAAAGCCTATGTGGGTATCACTGTAAAGTTGAAAAGTCATAAGCTGAACCATCATAAGTCAGGGACTGTCTATAATTTTTACCCAGTGATTTAAAGTGGTTAGTGTACGTATATAATGAAATGCTGTAGAAGAAAATGAAGCATCTAATGCTGCTTGCAGGGCGAATATGAGTAGAAGCCTTATAAATAGGTGGTGGTTTTTTTGGTTTTGTTTTTGTTGTTGTTGCTTTTTGGGTTTTTTTTGAGTTGGGAGTCTCACTCTGTTGCCCAGGCTAGAGTGCAGTGGCACACTTATGGCCACCCCAGTGTCGACCTGCTGGGCTCCAGCAATCCTTCCGCCTCAGCCTTCCAAGTAGTCAGAACTACAGGCGTGCACTACCACGCCTGGCTAATTTTTTTGATTTGTTGTAGAGGCGAGGTCTCACCAAGTTGCCAAGGCTGGTCTCGAACCCACGAGCTTTAGGCAATCCACTCGCCTCAGCCTCTCAAAGTGCTAGGATTACAGGCTGAGCCACCTCCAATAGGTGGTGTTTTAAATAACATCAAGGGTGAATATGAGCTAGCCAGGAACAGAGAATCAACATGTTTAAAGCTGAAAATGCCTGAAGGAACCTATTCATGTAGACCAAAGGCTTGTCGTGTTTATTTTGAAGAAAAATAAAGAACAGATAAGATAATACATTTGAAAATACTCTGAAATTGTGCAGTGAAGAAAAAAACGTCAGTCACCATCATAATTAGTCTTATACTTAAGTCACTGATGTATGGAGTTGGCCACAGACTTGAACCATTTAACAACCTTTTACATATTGAGTACCCTTTAAAAATAGCCAGTTGCATATTTAAATAGTAAGTATCTCTAAATATAGATAAAAATCTTGAATTAGACTTAGGAAAAATTATAATATATATGAACCCATTTTTGTCTTTTTCATGATACTGAGAATTAAGGATGTTATTTTGTAAAATCAAAATAAAAAGTAGTTTGGATTGCCTTTTTTTTTTTTTTAATTTTTCTTTTTTTATTTTTGGAGACAGGGTCTCACCCTATCACCCAGGCTGGAGTGCAGGGCTTGATCATAGTTCACTTCAGGCCCAAACTCCTGGCCTCAAGCAATCCTTCTGTCTTAGTCTCCCAAGTAGTTGGGATTACAGGTATGTGCCACCATGCCTAGCTAATTTTTTTCTATATACATGGGGTCTCACTATGTTATCTAGGCTTCAGTTGCCTTTAAGCTGCCTCATTATCTCACCAATAACTGGCAAGACAGGAATGAAATAGGGTAGACGTTTCCAACCTTTTTGGTATCAGGGACCAGTTTTGTAGAAGATAATTTTTCCATGGACCAGGGGTAGGGAATACGGTTTTGGGATGATTCAAGGGCATTACATTTATTGTGTACTTTATTTCTATTATTGTTATATTGTAATATATAATTATTATTATGAAATTATTATTTTGATATGAATCTGCAAGCAATTGATTTATTATAGTTTCTGTGCAGTCAAACCTCACCGATAATGTTCATCTGTATTTGCAGCCACTCCCCAGCACTAGCATCACCACGTCAGCTCCACCTCAGATCATTAGGTATTAGATTCTTATAAGGCACATGCAACCTAGATCCCTCGCATGTGCAGTTCAGTTCACAATAGAGTTTGTGCTCCTATGAGAATTTAATGCAACTGCTGATCTGACAGCAGGCAGAGTGCAGGCAATAAATGCCAGCAATAGGGAGTAGCTGTAAATACAAATGAAGCTTTGCTCATGCACCTGCCCACACCTCCTGCTGTATAGACCAGTTCCTAACAGGCCAGGGGCCAGTACTCATCTGTGGCCCAGGGGCTGGGGACCCTTGAAGTAGGAGACATCATTACAGATCTTACAGGCATTATTAACAAGATGAGGATGCTATAAATAACTTTTTGCTAATAAATTTGACAACTTAGATGAAATGGCAACATTTCTTAAAAATACAATTTACCAAAAAGAAGAAATAGAAAATCTGAATAGCACTATATATTGAAATTTAATTTCGAATTACGACCTTCAAATAAAGAAGCACCAGGCTAAGATGGCTTCACTAGTTAATTCTTCCATACAGTTAAGAAGAAACATCAATTCATATGAAGTATTCCACAGAACAGAAAAAGAAAATTATTTCTTAATTCCTTTAATGAAGATAGCATATCATTGATAACCAAAATCTAATAAAGATATTACAAGAAAGGTCAGTTATAACTCTTTGTATCTCTTATGACTATAAATGCAAAAATCCTAAAAAAATTTAGCAAAATGAATCCAATGAAATATTTAAAAGACTATATGAAGGCTGGGCATGGTGGCTCATGCCTGTAGCACTTTGGGAGGCAGAGGTGAGAGAATTCCCATGATATTGATTTGTCCTATTATTGGCAATGTTAACTTCGCTCACTTGGCTAAAGTATGTTTGCCAAGTTTCTCTACTAATTATAAGGAAAAAGATAGATATGTTTGAATACATTAAAGACATTTTTTTTTGGACAGGATTCCACAGCGTCACCCAAGCTGGAGTGCAGTGGGGCAAGTATAGCTCACTTTAACCTCAAACTCCTGGGCTCAAGCAATCCTCCCACCTCAGCCTCTTGAGTAGCTAGCTATGACTACAGGTTGTGCCATGCCTGGTGCTTTTGTTTTGTTTAAAAATATTTTAGATGTGGGTTCTCACTGTATTGCCTAGGCTGGTCTCAAACTCCTGGCCTCAAACAATTCTTCCGCTCTGGTCTCTCAAAGTACCACACCCAGCCAAAATTAAAGACTTCTGTTCATTAGAGTTCTGATTAAGAAAGTGAAAAAGCAAGCCACAGGTCAGGAGAAAATATTGCAATGCATGTAACCAACTAACCCTTATATCTAGATTATATATAAAACTTGTGAAAAACTGTAACAAAGATAATAGAAAAAATAATCAAAAGACCTGAACAGGTACTTTAAAAAAATATTTACATAAAGCTGGGCTTGGTGGAGCATGCCTGTAATCCCAGCATTTAGGGAGGCCAAGATGGGAGGATTGATTGAGCCAAGGATTTCAAGATCAGCCTGAACAACATATCCCATGTCTACAAAAAATTTAAAAATTACTTGGATGCTGTGGTGTGCACCTGTAATCCCAGCTACTCAAAAGGCTGAGGCAGGAGGATAGCCTTAGCCCAGGAAGTTGAGGCTGTAGTGAGCCATATTCTTGCCACTGTACTCCAGGTTGAGTGACAGAATAAGACCCCAACTCAAAAAATAAAAATAAAAACAAAATGGCCAGTAAGTTTAAAGGTACTCATCTGATTAGTTAACAAGGAAGAAAACCCACCATACTACTACTACTACTACTACTACTACTACTACTACACATCTACCCAAATGGCTAAAATTGTTGTGGAACCCATATATATTCCTGCAGGAATGTAAATTGATACAACCATTTTGGAAAATGTTAAATATTGACTAAAGCTGCACTGCCTATATATGGGTACCAAAATCGTGTAAAACAATGTTCATAGCCCTATTTATTATAGCTGGAAATGGGAAGCACAGTGCCCATCAATAGAATAAATACAGTGTGGTTTACATAGTTACAATACACAGTATTGTAAATGAATGCGTTACAGCATGCAAAAAAAACCACACAAGCATTATTATTAAAGGAATTTGGACATAAGAGTACATATGGTTTGGTTCTATTCTTATGAAATTCAAAAAAAGGTAAAACTCATCTTATACTATCAGAAATTAGAATAGCAGTAACCTTTGGAAAGAGGATAGCAACTGAACAGATGAGGAAGTTTTACTAATGCTCTTTATCCTGCTCTGTATGACTCTTACACAGTTGTATTCATATAATGATGATTCATAGGGCTATATACTCATAGTGTATATCTTTGTGTACATGTTTGTGGTAGGGAGTCTCTGAACTGGACCACAATGATTCCATTCTCCTGCTATTTATACCATTGCATAATCCCCTCCCTTTGAGCATGTGCTAGATTTGCTGTTTCATTTCTAATGAGTGGAAAACAGCAGAAGGGATGAGATGTCACTTCCAAAACTAGGTTATACAAAGATGGCTTCCATCTTGGGTACCTGTCCTCAGTCTCTCTTGGCTGACTCACCCTGGGGGAAGGTAGTCATGAGGCAGCCTTAAGGAGACAGCCAGCCACATATTGAGGAACTGAAGCCTACCAACAACAAAGTTAGTGATTTTGGAAGCCAATTTCTCCTCTACCCCTAGTCAAGCCTTCAGATGAAACTGTAGCCCCAGCTTGACTGCAATTCATGAGCGACCTTAAGCAAGGGACACCCACCTAAGCCACACCCGGATTCTTGACCCACAGGAACTGTGAAATAAATATCCATGGTTTTAAGCTGCCACGTTTTGAGGCAACTTGTTATGCAGGAATTATCTTTAATTAATCTTCATATTAATATATTTATAATATTAACATATTATGCAATAACTTTATATATCAGTAATCTTTACAATAGGTAACCTCTTTCAAAATGTATACATATTCAGTTGGTGAAATTGTAAAGCATTTTTAAAGTGCTTTTTGATGCTAGGCACTTGCAAAGCCATATGCTAATATTGGATTTTCAGCAAGTTTAGAATGTGAATCACCATTCTATTTTGTTTTTCAGATTTGTCACTTTGAATTTGTCTTTGATAATTGATCGTATTTTTTTTGGCCAAGTAAGTAAAAATATATTAAGCTACAGCTATTTTTATTTTAACATTTATTATACTGAAACCTCAATCTGGATTTTTAATCCATTAATATTTTGGAACAGAAGTCAATTATTATTTTTTTAATGATATGAAACACATTTTAAAAACTTCTAGAATATGCCATTGGTTCAATTTGTTGCACCAATGAGGAATTAGCATTCTTCACTGCTATTCAAAAGAGTCCATCTTAAGGCAGGGAAGTATTGAGCATTCAGTGTTATCTGTTATTGTTGTTGCTGTCAAAATTATCTACTTTACACTAACATAATTTTTTTGTGGTTTTTCTTTGAGTTGGGGATCTCACTCTGCAGCCTCGAAATCCTGGGCTCAAGTGGTCTTCCCACCTCAGGCATGCACCACCACACCTGAACAATTTTTTGATTTTTTTTGTAGAGACCAGGTCTTGCTATGTTGCCTAGGCTGGTCTCAAACTCCTAAGCTCAAGCAATCCTCCTGCCTCAGCCTCCCTAAGTGCTGGGAGCCACTGTGCCCAGCCAAATTAAAATATTTTCAAAGCTTTATCTTAACTGGTAATAAGTTACATCATAATATGGTATAGTATGTTACATCATAAAGTACTAGAGTAAATTTTTAATATAGGCACCCCACTCTCATAAAAATTATTTTTTTAGTACCCTCTTTATCACTAATTGGGTTAGAGCTTATGTTGCCAAAATATGTATTGAATACTTTTTCATAATTTTTGAAATTGACTATGAATCTCAAAAACCTAGTGTTTTACAAATTAACAGGCCGGGCTTGGTGGCTCAGCCTGTAATCCCAGCACTTTGGGAGGCCGAGGTGAGTGGATTGCCTGAGTCCGCGGGTTCGAAACCCACCAGGGAACTTGGCTAGACCTCATCTCTACAATAAATAAATAAAAAATCAGCCTGGCGTGGTAGCATGTGCCTGTAATTCCGGCTACTCGGAAGGCTGAGGCGGAAAGATCACCAGAACCCAGCAGGTTGAGGCTGCAGTGGCCGGGAGCGTGCCGCTGCACTCCAGTCTGGGCGACGGAGTAAGACTCCAACTCAAAAAAAAAAAAAATTAACAAAGAACACACAATACATAGAGATGAAAAAATAATAGTTAAAGATTTCATAAATTCGTTAATAAAAATTATCAGTGTAAACTACTGTGTGGTCTTTAGACTTCAATTCTGTTTTAATGTCATGATTCTGTTAGTTCCCTATTGCCAAAGATTAATACTTAGCACTAACACATTTCTATTTCTTTTTCCTTCAACTATGCCAGTGGACTCTGGTTCAGTTTAATTTTTTGAAGTTTAACGTGCTGCAGAATTTGGGAACATTTTATGGTTCTCACCCATGGCACTGGTACTTCAGTCAAGGCTTTCCAGTTATCTTGGGTACTCATTTACCCTTCTTTATTCATGGCTGCTTTTTAGCACCAAAGAGGTACCGGATACTTTTGGTGACTGTGCTGTGGACACTGCTAGTTTATAGGTAAGATTTTATTTATTCAACTAGTTATTTTTTTTAATGTTACCAAGAAATTAACTCAGTTCTTCAAAAAATAAGCTGTTTATTTTTTAGAAATGCATTAACTATGTTTTCTTGAGGACTGTCTTAGAAGACAGAAGTAGTGGAAATTATGCAGATACACATTAACAAGGATTACGCTCAATTTTTAAGAAGTTGGATATATTTTATTTGTTTTAAAGAAACAGAATTGCCAAAATTTTAAGCATTGAAAGATCAGAGAGAAGCCGGGCTCGGTGGCTCAGCCTGTAATCCCTCGCTTGGGGAGGCTGAGGTGAGTGGATTGCCTGACCCTGTGGGTTCGAGACCCGCCTGGGCAACTTGGCGAGACTTCATCTCTACAATAAATCAAAAATTAGCCGGGCGTGGTAGTGCACACCTGTAGTTCCAGATACTTGGAAGGCTGAGGCAGAAGGATCGCCTGAGCCCGGCAGGTCGAGGCTGCGGTGGCCGCGAGCGGCCACTGCACTCCAGTCTGGACAAGAGTGAGACTCCAATTCAAAAAAAAAAGAAAGACCAGAAAGATACTATTCTAGAATAAAAATGTATATATTCTTATTCCAAATTTAAGTAATATTACTTACTTGGATTGGAAATAGAAATTCCTTTTTTTTTTTATTTTTGTTTTTATTTATTTAGTTAGTTTTTTTGAGTCGGAGTGTCACTCTTGTCGCCTAGGCTGGAGTGCAGTGGCACACTCACAGCCACCGCAGCCTCTACCTGCTGGGCTCAGGTGATTCTTCCGCCTCCGCCTTCCAAGTAGCTGGAACTACAGGCACGCGCCACCACGCCCAGCTAATTTTTTATTGTAGAGATGAGGTCTCACCAAGTTGCCAAGGCTGGTCTTGAACCCGATAAATAGCTAATTTAAATTATGGTCTCAGCAAGTTGTTGCCCAGGCTGGTCTCGAACCTGCGGGTTCAGTCAATCCTCTCATCTCGGGCCTCCCTAAGTGCTGGGATTATAGGCGTGAGCCACTGTGCCCAGCTTGAAATTCCTTTTTTAGACTGTAATTGTACTTTATAATTTCACATTGTCATCAAATATCATGATTAGCTTTAACACATCATAATCACCTTAGAACTAAAAAATGAGATTGATTCCTGAAGCAAGAAATTCAGTGTCAATACTTAAAAAATAAATAGATCATCCAGGCACAGTGGCTCAAGCCTGAATCCCAGCACTATGGGAAGCCGAGGCAAGAGGATTGTCTGAGTCCACAGGTTCGAGACCAGTCTGGGCAACAGTATGCTGAGACCTTGTCTCTATGATAGATAAAAAATAAGCCAGATATGGTAGTGTGCACCTGTAGTTCCAACTACTTGGAAGGCTGAGGCGGAAGGATCGCCTGAGCCCAGCAGGTCGAGGCTGTGGTGGCCATGAGTGTGCCACTGCACTCCAGCCTGGGCAACAGAGTGAGACTCCAACTCAAAAAAAAAAAAAAAGATCTTGTTAATGATATTTTATTGTAAATATATTAATTTTTCAAATGTCATGTGATAAAATAATACTTAACATTTTCTTTCAATGTCTTTTGTTACAGCACATTAAGCCACAAAGAATTCAGATTTATCTATCCAGTTTTACCATTTTGCATGGTGTTCTGTGGTAAGTGTTTTTAATATAGGAAAAAAATTATATAGAAATAGTTAAAAGACAGTAGTAAATACTCATCAAACTCTATTTTCTACTAGGCTAAATAAGAATTTCTTTATTATGAATTAATTATGTTATTGGACTATTTCCTTTTAGTAGTCTAAATCTTTTCTTCCTATATACTATAAAGTAAAATAAAAACATAAGGATCCTAGCCAGGCTAGAATACACACCTATAGTCCCAGCTACTCATGAGGCTGAGGTAGGAGTGTTGCTTGAGCCCAGGAGTTTGAGACCAGCCTGGGCAGCATACTAAGACTGTCTCAAATAAATACAGAAAAACAAAACCAAGGATCCAATACCCATAGCACCTTTTGGTGATGGTGTTTCTGAAGAGTAGAAATCTCTCACTAAAAAGTAAAGGAATGTGTCTATTTAAGAATAGCTAATTTAGGACAACCCCTTTGGGTCCTTTCCCACTGTGGGAGCCTTTCTGAATAGCTAATTTAAGTTATGGTTAAACTGCAAGGGTCTTCATTTTCACAAAGGAAAAATACATTTATAGCGGTTGAAACTAGTCTTAATGCTTTTACACACAAAGTAACTACCCTTTTAAAGACTCACTCTAGTCCATGCATCTGTTCGTGAAAAAAAAAGACTCACTCTAATACATATGTAATTTTTAAAGTAATTAACTCCTGATTTTATTCCATTCCAGTACATTTTTTTACATATACCTTCTAAAAACTCTTATATGACTCAAATCAGGAAAACAAATTTTGGTTTGGGAAAATTGTGAATTAAACCTTTGTCAACTTCAAGTTTAATTCAGAATAAATGATTGCTGGCTTCCTTCAAGTTTTAAGACCTTAAGGAAATCACCAAGTTGGAAAAGATGAGTAACCAACTGGAAACTGGAAAAAAAGTAGGGAGTTACAAGTCTCAAACTTACTTTTTACTTAAAAATTCCAAACAAGCTATTGAGTTAGGCAGCCTTTGACCAAGTGTATGTCAGCTCCTACAGATCTCAGAGGTATACACTTCCTTCAGTTTAGATAAACATACACATCTATATATTTGATACAGCTGAAGTACTGAAACCAAAGCCTCAAATTTGTGTCATTACTTTGCATTTTTACTATATGCAAATACAGTCACATACAAAAATACAGAAGTCTAACAGCTGTTGGTAAGCCTTAAGAATAGTTGACCACATGTTCTCACTCATAAGCAAATCCTGAACGTTAATCATAATGCTATAAGAAAGGGTTTGGCACTAGTAGACACAGCCATGGGGGGGGAACCTAACATCAATGAGGATATCTGATCTCAAACCAGACAAATTGGGGACCCAAGGGAGGCCCAAACTATACCTGTACAAAGACCACTTACTACCTAATCCTGAATTGTACTCCATATATTTAAAGAATTAAAACTTAAAAATAAATAAGAATAGTTGACCTGTTTACCAAAGGAAATCTGTTTACAAATCACTATCCACATTTTTTTCTTAATTGGAATTTCACTCCAACCTGCTGGACTCCAGCGATCCTTCTGCCCCAGCCTTTCAAGTAGCTGAAACTACAAGCGCACACTACCACGCCCGGCTAATTTTTTGATTTATTATAGAGATGAGGTCTCACTATGTTGCTCAGACTGGTCTCGAACCCTTGGCCTCCCAAAATGCTGGGATTACAGGATTGAGCCACAGCGCCCAGCCACTATTCACATTTTAAAGTTGTTATTTGTTTTTTAACAATCACTTGAGTGTTATAATTTTTTTTAATTTTTAATTTTAAAGATGTAGGGTACAATTCAGGGTTAGGTATACAAACATTCATTATGCAGGTACTCTTGTTGATGAGATGTGTTCCCTCCTCCCCTGGCAGTTTCCCACTACTGCCAATCCCTTTCTT
>CAUYQG010152420.1:0-15618 GCA_963574415.1 Tarsius wallacei
GCTTTCAGCATTTCTTGGCTTTCAACATGCCTTTGTCATGGAGCTTCATTATTCTATCTTTTTTTTTCTTTAGCTATTGGGCTTTTCTTTTTTTTATTATAAAGATGTGGGGCACAAAAGAAGATATAGGGGCAACCAAAGACACATGAAAAAGTGCTCAGTCTCACTCATCATCAGAAAAATGCAAATCAAAACTTCATTGAGACACCACCTAACCCCAGTAAGAATAGCCATCATTAATAAAACAAACAACAACAGACGCTGGCAAGAATGCAGAGAAAAAGGAATGCTTCTACACTGCTGGTGGGAATGCAAAGTAGTGCAACCTCTCTGAAAGACAGTGTGGCGATTTCTGAAAGAACTAGACATTGACCTTCCATATGACCCAGCAATTCCCCTATTGGGAATATACCCGGAGGAACTCAAATCATTCTGCATTTCTATCTTTTGACTTAAAGTGAGAGCCATGTGACCCTTCCTTTCACTTGAACACGTCGAGGTCATTGTAGGGTTATTCATTGGCCTGATTTCAATAGCATGTGCCTTAGGGAGTAGGGAAGTCCAAGACCAGGAGAGAGATGGGGAAATGACCAAACGGTGGGGCAGTCAGAACATGCACATTTATTGATCGAGTTTGCTGTCTTCTGTGGACGCAGCTCATGTTGTCCCAAGACAGCTGCAATAGTAACATCACAGATCAGTGATTAAAGATTACAATAATAGACATATTAATCAAATTAAAAATTTGAAAGATTGCAAGAATATTCAAAAGGTGACCCAGTCAGGAAGTGAGCATTGCTTTTGGAAAAATTGTGTCCGTAGATTTGCTCAACACAGGGTTGCCATGAACCTTCCATTTGTAAAAACACAAATAACACAAATAAGTGTAATAAATTGAGGTTTGTCAGGGCTTTCCCTCTTAAAATAAAATGGCAATTTAGATGTGCCAAAAAGTAAGGCGTGGGCTTTATGTAGTGCATCTAATAAGTAAAAATGGACTTGAAAGAACCTTCAACCAAAGGCAGGTCTGAAGTTTTTGAGAGAGAATGAAGTGCCAGTTTTGTCCTATTTTCCAGGAGTTCCATAGTCTATGTCTGCAAAGAAATTGCACTGTATCCTTGGGTGAATGTAATACAAACCTTCCTGGGTCCAGTCCTTGTAATTACATAAACATCAGCCACATACTTTAACAAAGCTATTCTGTCATAGTCAACCTTTATCTCTAGAGAGATTTGCAGCCCGTCTTTTTTGCTCCAACTTTAAACTGAGACTAAACAATGGTCACAGCAGATTTTCATCCTTTGAGCTTTCTCTGGCCCATGACACGATGTCACGCATTGTGAAGAGGCCAAACCAGGAAATTTCTTTGATTGTGAAATAATGATACCTTCAGAACATCTCAGAATACTGTGCCATTGCTCACAAACTACATTTTTATCCCTCTTGGAAAGTACATTTATCTCGTTCTGATCTGCTTCTAAAGGTGTTTAGTTTCTCTAACTTACAGAATGTAAATTAGTGCACTGATAATTTTAGGTATATATGAGCTTATATTTTTTCTGCATTCTTAAAGAAAAACAGAGGAAAATAAATGATTTTAGAGTATCAAATTTCACTATCTTTTGATATCACCCAAGTTCACCAACCTGCCTAATTTGTAGTCGCATAAAAAGCCTATCAGAAAGCTATAGGCTGAAAGTTTTCTTCTAAAGAAACCTCTACTTAAATATGAATTTAGCAAAATTCAGATGCTTTTTTTATAGGCTGCTGGGGCAAAACACAACAGTGCACTAGTTTACTCCTAGAAATCAATCTTAAAATAGAATTGCACAATACGGGGTACCAAAAATGTATACACATTTTAAGAGAAGTTATCTATGTATTACTTTTAGTTCGAGGAGAAGTGTCTGGATGCTGGTACCTGCCTTGAGCACCTCTGCTAACTTTAGAAATCAAACGTGACTTGTATTCATCTCTTGCTATCAGTATATATTGAGTATCACGATTTTAATACAGTCTTTTTTCATTCTTAAAATGTGTATACATTTTTTGTTACCCTCTGTCCTGAGTGCAGAACTCATAAAGTGACCACGACATGCTATATTTGATACTGGCCAATTCTGTAAAGGCATTTCCACAGAAACATGGGAAATGCTTGAGGAGAATCCAGAGGGAAACCAAGGTGCATAACGGCTTGGGGAACACAGTACAGTATAAAAACAATGGAGGGGGATTCATTACTTTGGAAAGAAAAGGCTGGTTTAGACATATAGAAGGTTATTATCAAGAGATAGGCCACAAGCTGTTCTCCAGTTTCAACAGGGTGGGGAGGGAGCAAAATCCCACCAGGATGGGATAAACTAGCAGAATTGGATCAGGTGTAATGCACAAGTTCTTGACAAAATGAGTTGTTACAGGGGAAACAGGTTATCGGGAGAGGCAGTGGAAGCTCTTTGCCTGCACTGCTGTAAGCATATAATAATGGTTATTTGTCTTCTAATGATTTAGACGTAATGTTCCCTGAAAGGAGAGAAATGATCTGGGTCAGAGAGGGAAATGAAAATTTTAAGCAATCTCTTTTGCTGGCTGCTCATCCACCCACACTCGGGCTCAATATTAAGAGGAGGATAGAGTCAGGCAGACTTAATTAGCTGCCTCTTGGCAATGACGTTATTGCATAACATTTTAAACCCGTCGGTGGCATATGCAAGAAGTGGAAATGGCGAGGGGTGTCTTTTCTTGCTCAGTCTGAAGACCTTCGTTAGCCAGAAAGCGTTAACTGTGATATTTCTCAGATCTGCTTTTAAACACTGGACACCCAACGCTTGCAAGAAAGTGAGAGATAAAGGGTCAAAGGACGACGCAAGCAAGGAATCCCTTAGGGCCTTCATGAATACTTCATTTCAGTGGCACTTTCTAAATGAAGGTTGGTGACAGTTCCAACCGGGTGGGCTCAGTGCTTACGTCTAGCCTATACAAGTTGTGAACTAGGGAACGTGGGGTGAATATGCAAGCTTTAAAATATGGAAAGTCCGTAACTACAGACAGCAGCTACCATCTCTGGAGCCAAAGGAGAAAAGGAAGAGATAGAATTATTAAAAATTAGAATCTCAGAAGTACCCCTCTCGGACCCAGACCTCTGAGGAATGGCCGAACTGGGATGCATTGAAGTCTGTCCTGCAAGCGTTGGGAAGAACTCAGCTGTTTTCCATAGCTGCTGAGGGAAGGAAGCCTTGCTAAGACGCCATTCCCAGGACTCTCGAGCAGACAAGAAGCCATAGGAAACCCACCGGGAGCAAACAAGAAGTGTTCCTCCTCCCTCCTGCAGCCTGGAGTCACTCTACAGTGGTCCCTCCCAGAAGGGCAGAAATGCAGTTTTCAGAACCTTAGCCCAGCACCACGAAGCTGAGTACAGGATGGAGCTGATAGGTGGTCATTTAAAAACCAGCACCGTTTCCTCTTTACACTTTCAAACTCATTTCTAAATCAACCACACCTTCCCTATACCTCAGCCACACCTGGGTTCCATGTGTGTGTCTGTTAACACTGTTCCCTCAGTCTACAATATCCTACCCCACAATCCTACTCCGTAAGACTTAAGTGCAATGCCACTTCTCTATTAAACCTCCCTGCTGTCTCTCAGGTCCAGTGGCTTACCTTTGGAACTGTGTGACCTGCTGTATTTCACCATGCAGTCTGTCCCACAGCAACTGCTGTATATATCTGTCTTCTTTATTGTGTGAATTGTTGGATCTCTAGAGTGTTCTTATATACAGCAGGTGCTGAGTATGTACACTGAACTGAATTCAGGTATGAGACATGTGGCCTATCTTTCATCACAGGATGGCCTGTTATTGCCTTTGGTTTGGTCAAACAAATGTCTCCAGATGCCTCTCACAAGTCCTGGCCCTGAAAATTCTTACTCCATTTACAGTACCTAGAGTTTTCTTGCAGGTTTCATTTCATCATGTGACTCCAGAAAGATCACTAGTTATGTCAAATAGTCACCAACAAAAAAGAAGTCAGATCTGATCACTGATTCTTAAATGACCCCACACACAAGGACAAATGGGGTCATTCCGTGATAAAAAAAAAAAAAAAAAAAGTCACAAGCCATGGAGACACATCGGTTCCTCCACTATGACGAGTCTGCAAGCTAATAGTGTTACAGGCAGATTTTCTTTCTTTTTTTTTTTTTTAACTTTACGTGTTCCTTATCTTGCTTTTGCAGCCATTAACACACAATCAGATCAGCTGTGCTCAAAAGGCCTTGAACCTGTTACTGTAATAATTATGTGAATGACCTTTCCAAACTCATCTGAAATCTGGTGGTGAGGTGGGAGGAAAGAACACATTCAATTTCCTGCCCTTTTTAGTTCCTGCTTATCTCTCTTTCAGATACCATTTACAAATCATCTTTTGTTACACTCCATCAAATGCCTATTAGGGAACCAGGATCTTAACTAATTTTTATATGTTTATTGCAAATAAAAACGTGCCAGTTATCAGTGCATAAAGTCGTTGTTGCTGCAGTTTATGTTTTCCTTTCCTCTGTCCTTAGCTCAGCTGTCTCAAATGGCTGCTCTTGTGTCCCATTGTAACTGTGAGAATGACAAATATTCCTCTGAGACATCCCACAGTCTGCAACTGGCAAACGTCCCTGAAAGAATCTGCTCTTTAGTTACAGATTGATGATTTATTAATACTGTTTATTTGGAACTGCCAGTCACTAAGGGCTGTAGGAATTAAAAATGAATTGGAGTTATGTGCTATTTGTCTATCAAACTAAAATCAAATTACTTAATTGTTAGGTTGACAGACAATCTGGGGGAAAGAACTCGGTCCCTGGGTCTAGGAATCAATAAATGTGAAGATCTCACAGGAAAGTGGTGCCTTGTGGAGTCAAGGAAACGACCCTTGTGAGCTATTGCTCGCTTTAGTACTGTTGAGACCAAGGACACATCTGCATTTCAAGAGGTGCCCAAAGATGATGGGTCCTGAAAGAACCTTGGAGATTGCAGAGCAATTTGTAGATGGAAAACTGAGACTCTTAAGGATTCAGCTAGACCAAGCCATGTGGGTATGCCGCGCAGACTAATGGTTGACGCTTCTTTATTTGATGCTCTTTACATTTCGACATTCATCCACAGTGCAAACTATGGAAGGGAGTGTTTCGGCTACTTATTTACTTTGGCACTCTGAGGTGCTGTCTATTTCTAGGGAAACAGGACCAATGTATTACTCACGTTTCGAGTTACAGATAACTGGCATCCTATTTCCAACCTTCCCAGGGCTGCCTTAAACCGCTTTATCTACCTCCGCAGAGAAACTGTGTACGTGTGCAACACCGAACAGCTAGCAAGCTCTAGAAGCAGAACAGGGTCTCTTGGCGCTCCTCGCAATTTACCATACCACTTTTCGGTTGCTAAGAGTAATCTCCACTTTGGCAAAGCAAACATTATTCTAAATGCACGTAAGTGTCCCAATGATTGAGAATTAGCAATATTAGTAGGCAAGAAAATTCACCAAGGACATGAAGCAAGAGGCAGTCCCAAAATTGCTGAGATTTTTACTGAATCAGTTTAGACTTATTTAATAGCTTCCTTTCAGATGAATCTCCATGGAGTTTCCATGGAATAAACTATTCCACGGGATGTTGGTTGTGAGACCAGTAACTGTTGGAATGCTGAGATTCATAAAAAGAATAGAAGGAATTATTTCGTATAGCCATTGGAAATTTCTTTATCCTATCTGACACTTCAAAAAACTCACCATGTACATAATCTTGGCAGCTAAATGAGTCACAGAGGAGCAAAAAGAAGTGCAATTTTAACCAAAAAGTTTTCAACAAATCTCCATATACGTAAAACTAAACCTCTGCCTTGTACTGAATGGTTTCCTTGTCTCACTTAGATTCTAGTCACATCTCTGACATGTTATTCCAATGAAGGAAAAACAGGAATGAATTTAGGCAGAATCTGTGTCCCCTCTGATTCCACGTTCCTTATTTTGAACTCTCCCATCTTGGATTTACTTAAGTAAATTTTAATTGTCATCGCACACAAATTCCCACTGAGCGCTTTACTAGAAATGTGAATGTTTTACCCAATGGCTATCTCATCTCCTGTTTATTTAATCACCCCTAATATTGCTTTTAAAGTTGATTTGTCTAACAATAAACTTGCTAGAAGAGCTTTATTTGAGATCTAATTCTAGCTGACGTGTTTGATGACAACACCAAATTTTTTAAATCTGCCATAGTACACAGGCTCTTGAAAGTGGTATATCTTGCTGAATCATTGTACTGTCAACTAAGCACCCTTGTCATGTGCCTATTATTGTCATAATGGCATTATTGAGCTAAGACAGCAACAAAGTTTGCCATCAGAGAGATATTAATTTAAAACTTTAAATGTTTTTGCATACAGTTCTTAGAATGATTTGATACTAAGTTGGAAATTCAGGTATCAAACATTGGTAAGATGCATGCCATTAGAATTGCATGCATTTTGAAATTTTGTATTGATCATTTAGATAACTTTGAGAATTTGAATATGCAGTTATCAAGTTATGACATATATATTCTATGCCATCCTCAACACATCACTCTCCCTGACTCTAATGTGCAGATATCACTCCTCAAACCCTTTGCATCATTTTTGTCCTCTGCCAAAATTTTCGTCCCAATCTGTCAGACAGCTACAATCTCTCGAGTTCATTTCCATTTTATTCCATCTGCCACAACCATAGTTCAAGTCTAATACAATTTGGCCCTCTTACCTCTGCTGCAAATAAGACCAGAGATGTTCTTTAAAAGACTATGTTATTGGTGTTCCACTGGCTTTGGAAATGCCTCCAGGTGCTGTGTTCTATAGGCCTGGCTATGTGCACTTTATTTGTTTAGTTGTCAGTCGTTCCTAGGACCCTACCCCTGGTTTTCAAATTACTCCTATCCCATTCAGCCTGATGTTTATTTCGAACTTTTAATTTGATTGTTGACTTGAGCTGCGCCTCTTAATTTAGTCTGTTTGATGTTCTTCAGTCCCTTGTTCCACAGCCTGGGGGTACAGATTAGGATTCTTGAACCACAACCCAATCACAGTTCCCTAAATTCACCCGTCATCTACCCACATAAGGAGTTTGTATCATCCCTAGAGTGACCAACAAGGCAGTCACCCACAGGACAGACTCCTAATTATCTTTATGTCTTTCTTTATTTGTATCATCTGTTTGATCGTCATAAAAGTCTCTTAAATTTATTCCCACTGGCTTAAAGCAAAAAGAACACTTGTTGACTGAATTAAAACATTTATCAACATAACAGGTATATATGTGTACTAAGGGGAAGCGTGAGTAAACTAATATATTAAAAGCATTATAAGCCTGCAACCACATGTGCATAGGCACTTAGATTGTAAAAATAAAAGTTGAGTGGTTCTATAAGGCTGTGTCTCGACTTACGACTTCATATTAGTGGGATCTTATGCTGCAGTGCCTGATCCTGAATGCCCACGTTTCAGAAACACAATTTTTGCGGTTGGTATTCGGATTTTAGCTTGATGAAGATGTCCTGCTAAAGTCAGTCTGATGAATCAGAAAAAAACTGCGGCAATTGGCTAATAACAGTGACAGGTGGTCTATATGAATAAGAAATACCCTCGGCGGAAACATGACTAGTCAAAAAGCCGGTGACCACTAGCACAGAGTTAGGGCAAAGGAGGTGGACTTGCCTATGATCTGTGACTATCGAGTCACTGAGATTGATGGGCTGTCCTTCTCTCCTAAAAATATTGTTGTACATTTTGCACACATTACCAAGGTTAAAAGCATCTCTTCTCTGGGTGGTATTACAGAAAAAAAAATCGTATTATTATAATTATTCTCTAGTTTTTCAACAAACTATATCATTTATAAAAATATTCAATATAAGCTTTTACAATATAAAAGCTCTTAGTACTATATAGTCTCATGACCCTATATAAAGATTTCCAAAAGCACCGTTTTTCTTTTATCAGTTGCATATTGAAGTGTGTTATTTCCTTGGATTTTTAGGGAGGTCAGTTTGCCTTGTTAGTTGCATATGTATAATTTATAATCTAGAATGTGGTGTCAGAAATATTTCTACAAATACTTGATTCCGTCCATTCTGACAGGAAGTCTCATTCTTCCCAATTCAGAATTTGTCCTGGAATTCAGAGAATGCATCTCATTTACGAGGTATATGTCTTTAAGTCTTTCTTGCTGGAGAATTGACATAGGAGAAAACTCTCTTATGTCTCTGATACCTAAAACACCCAGACACAGAAAGTCACATATAGGAGTTTGTTTCTTCACTCTCATGTTCTTAGTAACCAGATTCATAATTCCATGTTTGTCTTTGAACGATCTCCCCCAGGGCATCATACAACTTGGAAACAAATAACATTGAGATGGGGGAAGGAACTGTGAAATCACAGGGAGAGCTTAGTCTCTGAATTGTATTTTTCCTTTTTTTTTTTTTTGACAGAGTTTTGTCCTGTTACCCAGGCTGGAATGTAGTGGCACAATCACAGCTCGCTGTAGTCTTGACCTCTTGGACTCATGCAATCTTCCTGCCTCAGCCCCCAAAGTAGCTAAAACTACAGGTGTGGGCTATCATGCCAGGCTAATTTCTTAATTTTTTAATAGTGATGAGGTCTCACTATGTCGCAAACTCCTGGCCTCAAGCAACCCTCTTGCTTCAGCCTCCCAAAGCACTGAGGTTACAGGCGTGAGCCACCACACCTGGCCTGAATTGCATTTTTCAAAAATATCTCCTATGTTTATACCTTACAGGTAACATTAGTTAACTTTGACTTACCATAAAAAAAGGTACTGTGAAGTTTAAATATTGCAACTTCATAATCTTTACTTCTGCATTGTAAATCTAATACTACTAATTAAAATTGCAGTTAAATAAGTAAATCTGCATGCATAATCAAAGTGGTTCAAAATTGGCTTATGGTTCATTCATTATTGCCTTAGAAAACTCATGATACTTCATTAGGTCTAAGAGTTTTCTATTTCATCTGATAGTAAAGTAAAAACTTTTCATCTTTTCTGATTTCAGACATTTTACTTTCATTGTCCCTGGCTGTATGCCTCATTTCCAAAGGCAGAAAATGATATGTATATGGCTGCATTTGCCATAATTAGATTTAGTATATCTCTAGAAAAAAGTGAAACACATAAGCATGTGTATAAAAATGTGCATGTGTGTGTGAATGAAAGGTTAAGTCTACAGTAATAATACTAATTTATTTAAGACATAAACTCAAATCAAGGCTATCCATACAGGAAAAGAGGAAGTTAAGTCATCCCTCTTTGCTGATGACATGATCCTATACCTTGAAAACCCAAGAGAATCTGTTAAACAAAAACAAAAAACAAAACAAAACAAAAACCTCCTTGTACTGATAAAGTACTTTGGCAAAGTCTAAGGGTACAAAAGCAACATGCAAAAGATAGTTGCAGCCTTATATACCAATAACAAAAGCAGAGAAACAAATAAAAGGCACAATCCCATTCACAATAGCCACACAAAAAAAGAAATACCTCAGCATCTTCCTAACCAGAGAAGTGAAGGACCTTTACAACAGAAACTACAAAACACAGCTCAAAGAAATCAAAGAAGACACAAACAAATGGAAAAATATTCCATGCTCATGGGTTGGAAGAATCGACACTGTTAACATGTCCATCCTACCCAGCACAATCTACAGATGCAACGCAATACCCATTAAATTAACAACATCATTCATCTCAGACCGAGAAATGACAATACAGAAATTCATATGGAAACATAAACGATCACAAATAGCCATACCAATCATTAGCAAAGGAAACAAAGCAGGAGGTATCACATTTCCAGACTTTAAACTTTATTATAAGGCTACAATAATCAAAACAGCCTGATAGTGGTACAAGAATAGATATATAGACCAATGGAACAGGATAGAGATTCTGGAAGCAAAAACTCAATTTCTCAACCAACTCATCTTCAACAAAGCTTCCATTAACAACCACTGAGAGAACAACCTATTCAGTAAATGCTACTGGAAAAATTGGCTGACCACATGCAGAAGATTGTAACAGGACTCCCACTTATCACCATACACTAAAACCTACTATAAATGAATCAAAGACCTAAACGTAAAGCCTCAAATTAAAAGAATCTTAGAAAACACAGGAGATACCTTTATGGAAATTGGAATAGGCAATCAATTCTTGATCAAAACCCCAACTACCCATGCCATAAGAGATAAGATAGACAAGTGGGACCTCATCAAACTTTCAAGCTTCTGGAAAGCAAAAGAAACCATCAAGACAGCGGGGAGACAGCCCCACAGAATGGGAAAAAATATTTGCCAACTGTGTATCTGACAAAGGCCTAACATCCAGAATCTACAAGGAATTCAACATGCAGAAAGAAAAAAAAAAACAGCCCTATTAAAAAGTGGACAAAAGGTATGCATAGACAATTCTCAGAAGACATATGAGCAGCCAACCGTTACATGAAAAAATGCTCAGCCTCACTAATCATCAAAGAAATACAAATTAAATGACACCGAGATACCACCTAACTCTAGTCAGGATGGCCATCATCAAAACAAAAAACAACAGATGCTGGAGAGGATGTAGGGCAAAGGGAACACTTCTGCACTGTTGGTGGAAGTATAAACTAATCCAACCTGTGTGGAAAACAGTGTGGTGATTCCTAAAAGATCTAAAAACTGACATTCCATGTTATCCAGCAATCCTCCTTCTGGAAATATACCCGGAGGAACTCAAATCACTCTATAAAAAAGATACCTGCACACGCATGTTTATTGCAGCATTATTCACAATAGCAAAAACATGGAATATTATACAACCATAAAGGACGATGAAATTATGGACTTAGCAGCAACTTGGATGGATTTAGTTAGTGTCTATCATACTCAGTGATCCATCACAGAAACAAAGAACTGAATACCACATGTTCTCACTCATAAGCAGACCCTGAGCAATTATCATAATATTGTAAGAAAGGGTCTGACTGTAGTGGGATGCTGCCAGAGGTGGAGGGGACATAACATCAATAAGGGTACCCGATCTCAAACCAGGCAAATTGGAAACCAAAGAAAAGTCCAAACTTTACCTGTATGATGACCACTTATCTACCTAATCCTGAATTTTATCCCATATATTTAAAAAAACTTAATGTCTACCATCTTGTTTTCCCTTTCTTTCTTTTTATTTACAATGTAATAGCAGCATTCACCTTCAATGATCTTTCACTGTTTTTGTTTGTTTGTTTGTTTTTGGTAGCTGTATTGTGTGTAGGACAGGTTGTATGTTAAAACTTTATAATGATTTTTCATCTGAAAAAATTACTCTAGCTAATAGGCAATAGATACAAAAGTGATACTCGATGGGAGATGGGCATATGTGTCTGTTGCTGTACAAAAGGTCAATGAGAAGTAATGTTGGTCATTTTTATTCCCTGCTTTTCTTCGGGAGATTGATTCAGTCTGCATTACAACACTTAGGATGTTTTATTTATGGCCTTTTTCTCAGTGAAAGTACATTATAAAATCAGGTCACTTGTTTTATACATCCCTACAGAGAAATGCAACCTTCTCAAGTCTTCCACAAGAAGGGCACACATCAGTGTTTTAAATAAAAACACATAGAGAAGAAGTGTCCTACTCTGCTCCATAGAATTCCCTTATAGTTAGCCACATTATATTGAGAGAAAGTACAGACATAGTAGACCCCCAAGGCAGACGTTTTTTTCTCCTTTCAATGTCTCTGAAATCCACACATAAACTGCAATCAATTAGTGGTGTGTTTTAGGTTAGCTGGCCATGTTTTCTTTCTTAGGGATCCTCAAAATCAAAGGTATCTTGGCTGTGATTAATTAGAGTAAGTAAGACTAAAAATGGCCTCTCATATACCCTAACTTAAAGATCGAGTCGATCAGTCCCTGAGTAATGACCTGTTCTTCCCTCATTTATATCCAGTTTAATATTTAAATTCTGAGTTAACAAACAAAGATCTCTCCTGTAGTACTGGAAAGCTTGCAAAATAAATGACTGTTGACTGTATATTTTTGCCTTATAAAATCAGCAAGAGTTATTTCAGCATTGACAGTCTTAGTTACTCCTAACCATGCTATCTGTGAGATTTCACACATAGACTGTCTCTTCTGAAAGAAGAAATATAAAGGAAGATAGTCCAAGAGAATCCCTCTGTCTGCATTGCCTTCATCTTCATGTTAAGTCTGTGGGCTTTATTGACTGCATGTCACAAATAATAGAAAATAGAGTGAACATGAAGACTGATACCTAAAAAGAGTATGCATAAAATGGTTAGACCATTTGGCTCTTATTTTATTTTTGTTTTAGGATTTAAAGGGCATAATAGAAGGAAAAAATATTGCAATGCATTTTCAGTGACTTAAATTGGTAGAGGAAACAAAATTGATTAAGCCAAGTGTTCAATTAAGTAAATTAACTGCACTGCTGAAGCATTTTTTCAGGCTGCTTTTTAAAAGCTTTATTGAAGTATACTTGAAATACAATAAAATGATTAAAACATACAATTTAATACATTTTAGCATGTGTATTGCTACCATGAAACCATCACACAATTTACATAACAAGCATATCCAGCATTGATCAACACTTTTGCATCTACATTTAAAATCATATCCTCTTTCTATCTTAATATTCTCAACCTCAGGCAACCACTGGTCTGATCTACTTTCTGTCACTATAAATTAGTTTGTGCTTTCTAGACTACTGAATAGAAATTATATAATATGCACTCTTTTTTGGAAGGGTCTGGCTTTTTAAATTCAGAATAATTATCTTGAGATTCATACAAGTTGTTGAGTGTGTCAATAGGTCATTTCTTTATATTTCTCATTAGTAATCCATTTTATGGGCTGTATCGCAATGTGTTCATCTATTCACCTGTTGATGGACATTTGAGCTAATTCCATGTTTCACATTTTCCCATGAAGCATCTGTGAACACTTATTTACAGGTCTTTCTATGCACATAAGCATTCATTTTTCTTGGATAAATGCCTGTTACTGGAAATTGCTCTGAAATCATCTTTATCAGATATTAATGCAGACACTTCAGCTTTCTCTTAATTAGCATTATTGACAATGTATATCATTTTACCTCCTGTTACCTTTAGACTTACTGAGCCTTTATATTTAAAAATAAATTTCTTGTAGGCAATATGCAGTTTGGTCTCACTTTTTAAACCAACATGACAGTATATTTTTCTTAATGTAATTATTGACATGGAATGTTTAAATCCAGCATCCTACCATTTGTTTTCTATCTGTCCTTTATGTTTTGTGTACCCTCGATCCCTTTTTCTGCCTTGTTTGGTGTTAATTTTGTATTTTATGATTGTGTTTTATCTCCTTTGTTTGGTTTGTTTGATTGAATTACTTCTATAGATATTATAAAGCCCACATTACAATGGTACTATTTGTTTTACTTTAAATAGATGTTTATATTTCAATAGATATAAATAATAAGAAAACTTATGTATATTTACCCAAGTAGTTATCATTTTCAATGCTCTTTATTCTTTGTTTAGATCAATGTTTCCATCTGATATTATTTTCCTTCTTCCTGTTTCCTTCAACATTATTTTATGTAGGTTTACCAAATTATTTTAACCTCTGTATGTCTTAGAATATCTTTATTTTACCTTTGTTCTTGAAACATATTACTGAGTAAAGAATTCCATACTGATAGAATTTTTGTTCAGTATTTTATATATTTTTCTCCATTATTTTCTAACTTGCATAGTTTTTGACAAAAAGTCAGCTGTCATTCTCATATTTGTTCCTGTGTACATAATGTGGGTTTTTTAAATAATTGATTTAAAGATTATCTCTTTACAATCAGTTTCATGGGATTTTATTATAATATACCTAGTTCTGTTTTCTTCATGTTTCTTGAACTTATAGTTTATTGAGATTCTTGGACCTAAGGCTTTTGACAACTGTTTTTTCAACTAAGTTTTTCTTTATCAAAAAACCAAAACTTCTTTTTTGTCGTTTGTTTGTTTTGGAACTACAGTGACACATACGATAGGTTATTTGGTATATCCACAGGTCACTGATGTTCTGATCATTTTTATTGCTGTTAATTCTTGTGTATGTATGTGTGTTTCATTGTTTTGATAGTTTCTATTGCCATGTCGTCCAACATACTAATTTTCTCTTGCAGTACTTGATCTGCTGTTCATCTCATTCTGTGTATTTTAACATCAAACACTGAACTACATTTTTTCAAAAATTTTCTTAATTTTTATTTTAAGAACGGTTTTAAATTCACACAAAATTGAGCAAAAGACAAAGATTTTTCATAACTCATCTGCCCCACACATGCAGAGTCTCCCCTATTATGATCCTCACCAGGATGGTGCATTTGTGACAACTGAGAAACCTACAATTATACCTCATTGTCACCCAAAGACCATAGTTTATATTAGAGTTACCTCTTTATGTTGGAAATTCCATGGGTTTGGATAAATGTATTATAACATATGTCTATGATTATAATATACAGATAATTTTTAAAATCCCCCCAAATCCTCTGTTTTCCACCCATTTATCCCTCTTTTTCCCTAATCTTTGGCAACCACTGATTATTTTAACTGTCTTCATAGTTTTGCCTTTTCCAGAATGTCAAGTTGTTGAAACCATGTAACTTTTTGTATATTGCTTTATTTTTTACTTAGTAATATGCATTTAAATTTTATCTGTGTCTTTTCATAGTTTGATGGCTCATTTCTTTTTAGCATTGAATAGTATTAAGTTATCTGGATGTACCACAGCTTATCAATATACATACTGAAAGACATCTTTGCTGCTTTCAAATTTTGGCAATTATGAATAAAGCTGTTATAAACATCCATGTGCAAGATTTGTTGTGGACTTAAGTTTTCAGCTCTTTTCACTATATACCAAGGAGAGTAATAGCTAAATCAAAGTATATTTTGTATGAAACTGCCAAACTGTCTTTTTAAAAAGTGGCTGTACTATTTCACATTCCCACCAGCAATGAATAAGAGTTTCTGTTGTTCTGCATCCTTACCAGCATCTTATTTTGTCAGGGTGCTGGATTTGGCCATTCTAATAGATGTATGGTGGGTTTTTATTGTTGTTTTAATTTACATTTCTCCTATAACATGTGATGCAAAACCTCTTCATATGCGTATCTGTTATTCTCTGGTGAAGTATCTGTAAGGCCTTTGGCTCATTTTTTAAATTCAGGTTGTTTGTTTTCCTTTTTTTATATTAATATTTTTATTATGATATTGTGGGGTACAGTTAAGGGTTAGGTATACAAATATGCTTCGTTCAGGCACCCTTGTTGATAAGGGGCATTTCCCCATCCCCAGACAGATATTACTACCGTTAATCCCACCACCCTTCCCCTCCCCCTCCAATAGTTTCCCACCACTGTCAGTCCTTTTCTTATAGTATTACGATGGATGTTCAAGGTCCACTATATGAGTGAGAACTTGTGATTCTCAGATCTTTGTTTCTGTGAGAGGTCACTCAGTATTATAGACTCTAGT
>CAUYQG010152421.1:0-19494 GCA_963574415.1 Tarsius wallacei
TGGGAGTGTGAACCTGGTTAGAAATAGGGTCTTTGGAGATGTAATTAGTTAAGGGTCTCAGGTGAGATACTGGATTTGGGGTGGGCAGCCCCTCAATCTAATGACAGGTGTCTTTGTTAGAGAAAGGCAGAAGGAGGTTTGAGACATAGAGGAGACAGCCATACAAAGACAGAGGCAGAGACTGGGGGATGTGGCCACAAGCCAAGGCATGCCTGGGGCCACCCAAAGCTGGAAGAAGCAGGAAGGAGCCTATGGTGGGAGCACAGTCCTGTCTATCCCTTGATGTAGGACATCTGGCTTCCAGAACTATGAGAGAATTCATTTCTGTTGTCTAAGGCCCCTGGTGTGTGGTTCTGTGTAACAGGACACTGAGGCAGATGGAGAAGAAAGAAGCACAGTACAGGGCCTGGGACATAGGCAGGGCCAGGGCTGGTGTGGGGAGGTGGGGTCATGTGGACGAGTGCACAAGTGCCAGGTGGCTAGGAACAGGGGTGCCCTAAGCAGGAGAAACCCCTCTGCAGTAACAATGTCCTGAGGATGCTCTTGCTCCTGTGGTAAAAGTTGAGTTAGGGGCTACCGGGAGGGGTGGGGACACTCACTGTACTTCTTGCAGTAGTGGGCGGCGACCTCAGAGGAGGTGCAGTACCTCCGCGTCTCGTAGTTCTCGTAGAAGCTGCTGACTGCCATCCCCAGACAGTGGTTGGGCAGCACCAGGAATACATGATCCAGGGTTCTGGAAAGTTCTTCCAATTTTACTGCTGCAGTGAGGAGGTACAGACCAGTCAGTGTGGGAGGGCACATCACACCAGCCCCGTGAAGACAGATATGGTCAGGAAAGGGCAGGTCTCTAGGTGTCCCAAGGCACCTCATGGACAAGGTCATGGACAGGGCACATCTTGCTGTGCCGAGCGAGGCGGCATCTCCTGGGGGCGATCCCTGCCAGCTCTGCCAGAGCTGCATGGAGGAGACACTGCAGATGGCTGCCTGCCACAGCTAGCTAAGCAGAGCCACCTGGGGGAAGGGACTAGCAAGCATGGCCTGGGCCCAGTGCCCGAGTCATGTCTCTGCCCATGGTTGGTGCCTCCCTGTCTGGGTGGAGTGGCTCTGTGGGTAGCCATGGGACATGGGGTGGTTACCAGGTGCCTACCTGGGATGCGCATGATGGTGACCATCAGGAAGGTGGCAATGCCGGACAGGATGTTGAATATGGTCAGCCTTGTGTAGGCAGTAGCTGCCCCCGAGAAGAAGAAGTTCATCAGGTACATGAGGGGGATGATGGCCCAGCCATAGAGCAGCAACAGCAGCAGGGTATCGGCCACATGGCCGTCCCGTGTGAAGGCGTGCACATCAAAGGCTTTGAACACCACCTGTGGCAGCACAGATGAGGGGCTGGCATGTGTGCAGAGCTGCAAGCAGCTCACAGGGCAGGAAGGGGCAGGCAGGGAGGTCCTGAGACCCTCATTCATCAGCCAGGGCCATCAGCCCAACAGGCCATGTCTGGCCCCTGCGGTGTTTTTCAGCCCTGGGACCCTCTGCCCAACAGTTTCTATGTCTCCCCTTTGCAAATGGAGCCGTAACCAGGGCGGATGCTCAGGGCAATGCCCACCCAAGAGGCTGGCGGTGTAGAGAGGCGATGAGGTAGGAACTGCCCTGGCATTTCCAACCATCCTTTTGGGGTGAGCTGAGCTGCCTACCCAGGCTTCCTGGCTGGTTCTGGTCTGCACAGGGTCCCCATGGCAGACCCCCTGCGGTCTGCAAGGGGAGGATCCCAGCAACCCCAGAGCTCACCAGCAGCAGCAGACTGGGGACAAGGAAGGAGATGAGGTCCCATAGCAGGGCGGAGAGCCAGAAAGTAGCCACACGGACTCCGCTCACAAACTGGACATGCTTGGCCTGGATGGCTCTCTCGCTGACCGCCAGGATGGAAAATGTGCTGGCCAAGAAAGCCATGGCAAAGAGCAGGTTGAGGGCGATGTCAAATCCCTTCCGGCCCCTGTTGGGGACAGAGCAGGTCAGGGACAGAGCATAGCACGTCTGGGTGGCAGGAAAGGTCAGGTCTTTGGTCATTACTGCCCAAAGCATGCAGGGTAGTAGCCAAGCCGCTGAAGAGGGCTGAGTGAGAATGCTAGTGTCATGAGGGTCTCCCCAAGGATGGCTCCTCCTCTAGACATCCTGTTCTGATAGATGGCGGCATCACTCTCCCCAAGCCCCCTATTCCACATACACTGGGGATAGCACCACCTACTGCACTGCGTTTCCCATTTCTCCTGTGGGGACTCTCTCAATCTCCCCACGCTGCCCCAGGTCAGACGCATTGTCAGGTACCTGGATCACTGCAGTAGCTAAACTCCCTCTCCCAGGTGCATCCTATGGAGATTCATTCTATGTTTGTTTGCCAGCTACACCTTCCAGAAACAGGCTCTGGTGGCATTATTCTGTTCCTTAAAAGGCTCTTGACCCTTTCAACAAATGGTACTGAGACAATGGAACAGTATTTGGCAAAAAATAAAAAAAGGAATGAAGCAATAATGCTGCACTTTGGATGAACCTTGAAAGCATCTTGCTAAATGAAAGAAATCAGACACAAAAGGGCACGTATTATATGATTCCATTCACGTGAAGCGTCTAGAATAGGCAAATCCTTGGAGACAAAGCAGATAAGCAGTTGCTGGGGCTGAGAGCTGGGCGATGGGGAGTGACTGCTGATGGGGTTGTGGTTTCTTTCTGAAGTGAGGAAAGCATTCAATGAAGTTACACTCTGGTGATGGACTCATACCCTGAATATACTAACAAGCATTCAGTGGTCCACTATAAGTGGGTAAATTGAATGGTAAGTGAATTATATCTCCTAAAATTGTTAAAAAAAATAACAAAAACTCTTCCTTCCTGGTCCACTGTCAATGAGTCCAAACCCCTCAGCCTGACCTTGGGGCCTCCCACCAGACAGGGTAGCTGTACAGCCCCCCAAGGCTGCTCCCAGCCCCTTCAGCCCTGTCTCCTTCCTGGAGTTCTCCAGGGGGCTCAAGGGGAGCCTTGCCAGTGCTCTGTGTGTCATCAGGAGGCCCTGTGTCTGCAGAAGGGAGAACAGCAGAGGGCCATGAGATTTTCCTGCTTTCAGGGCAAGGATGGAGCTGGCAGAAGGGGATGTAGATGTCTCAAGGCCCAGGCACAGCCTGGAATGGGAGGTGGAGATGATGCTGCCCTGAAGTGGAGTGAATGTTCTGAAAGTAACAGAATTTGTGGCTTCCTCTGGTGGTTCCCAGAGTTGTGGAGCTCTGCAACTGGGGTAAGGGACAGCCCTACCTACACAATGGCATGACAAGTCTCCTGGCGCACAGCACCTGAGGGACAGGGACCTGGATCCTCGCCAAGCTCCGAGCCCTGCTGTGCTCACCCTCCATCACCTCAGCTCACGTGCACAGTGGGCACCGTGGTGGGGTGTGGCCATACCTCGTTACCCCACTGGAGAGAACAGAACAGGGTGAGGCCCATGGCTGGCAGGAGCCGAGTCTGGATTTGGGAAGAGAAGGCCCATCCAGCCCTCAGAGGTCCCATGAGAACCGAGGTGTGTGGGATTGGCCCCATAGCTGATCTGCTGTTGCAGGGAAGGATGGTACAGATGACTGGAGAGGGTGTGGCAGGGCAGAAACGATGCTTTGTCCATCTATGGGATCTTGGCAGTGCCCAGGGTGGTCAGTCCTGGTGGGGGGGTTCTGACAGGGTGGGGTGGGGGCAATGCACATACTCGCTGAACTGGTCCTTGGCAGCCTGCAGGGCACTTCGGGGCTGGGGGAAGTTGGAGACCACGATGGAGGCATGAGGGCCACACAGCAGCTTGAACAGAAGGTTGTCTACGACAGCCAGGGCGGTGGCTGGGGAGTGGTATGCCTGGTTGTTGAATAGGGTGGTGATGACCGTCTGCTCTCCTACATCTCGGAAGGATGCTGCTATGAGGCACCGCTCGTTGAAGCCGCCCCCCTCCACTGAGGCCCTGAAAATCAGGAACTCCTCCAGGTCACCTGGGGAGAATGGCAAAATCAGGGGACACAGGAGGTGACAAGTAGGGGTGCCCACTGCTGACTTAGCTAATTAGGGACCTGATAGTGGCACAGCCAAGCTGGGACTCTAGGCCGAGGGGCTCCTGCCTGACCAGCAGTGCCCATCGTGGTGCTGCCATGCCCTGAACTGCCTGTATGGTCAGCTTCTTCCTGAGAAGAACCTAATTTCTGCCAAGACTTTATTGTTATTCAGTATGCTGAGCCTCAAAGTTGCTGGTCAGAAAGGGAGAGGGGAGCAGCAAAGTGAGAAAATCTTTCAGCACGTTTCATTGAGCCAAAGTACAGTCCCTATTCTAACTCTAGGGCAATAGCCAACCATGACTGCCAAAGACTAGAGATATTTGTGAGTTTCAAGATGTTGGAAGAAACACCATGTCACAGGAAGGTACACTGTGGCCAGCCTAGAAGCAGAAGAGGTGACAGAGATCACCACACTTTGGCATCTTGCTTAGAATGGCCCTGAGAGACACGGCTTCAGTAAATAGACCCTGACCAGGTTTGGCCCTAGTGATGGGCTAGTGTCTATGGCATCCCTAGAGTATCTCCTCTGACTCAGTGCCACGATGCAAGGTGATGTCTGGAGGCATTTTTGATTGTCACAAGGGGTGGGGCAATGCCAGGGAGGCTGCTGAACATCCCAGTGCAAGGAACAGCCAAGAGCCACCCACTCCAGGGGTAAACGGTGTGGTGACCGCACGACTTGGCCCCTGAGCCCCAGACACCCCTTACCGAGCACCTCGCGGGGCTCCTGCCCCTCCGCCTGCAGCATGTCTTTCAGATGCTCTGACAGCTGCTGATCTAGCCGGGAGGTCCCAGGAACAGAAAAGGGCACCACAGTTCTGCCGTACTCGCCCAAGGTCAGCTTCAGGGGAGGGTCATCGAAGATCTCTGAGGAGTAGTTGATGGCTAGCAGTGCCATGGTGATGCAGGTTAGCGGGACCAGGACCTGGGCCACCACCATCTTCCATTCCCGCCAGCTGTACGCGGCCTTCTTCAGGAACATGGCCCAGAACTGCTGACAGTGCAGGGCAAGCTGCAGCAGAGGGGATACACTGAGTGGTGCCAACATCTGACCCCTGCCTGCTAGCACAGGTGCTGCCCTGTGTGAGACTAGCTTGGAGGAGCCTGGTAGATTATGTAGAGGGCATGCATGCACACATCCCTGCAGGTCCCCACATGGGCCTGCACACCAGCTGTCGGGGTCTCACAATAGCCTCCAAGAGGGCTGACACTGTTTAATTGTCACAGGACATTAGGGGACCAGTTGTATATTCCTGCCTTCCTCAACTCCACAGAGACACAATCATGCAGGTACCCTGGCCCAGCTCACCAGTAAGCAGACAGACAAACCTCCCCCGCCTGCCTGCACTGATTGCCCTTATTCCTAACATTGCTCATGGTCTTCAGAGTGCAGAGTGCCAGAGCTTTGGGGTCAGGCTGACTAGGGACCAGACCTAGCTCTGGCATGTGCTATTCAACTTTGGCCTGGGCCTCAGTTTCTCATCTGTGAAGTGCGAACAGTACTGCCCCTACCTGATCAAGTTGCTATAAAGCCCGGTCATCGCCAGACTGGGCCCAGGCAGATGGAGCACTGTGCCTGAGTTAGAACGTTGAGAAATTTCAATTGCTCTATTAAAACGTGCCCATTTTCCCTTCTTTCAGCCAACCCTCAGGGCACGAGCTGTAACCCACCCTCTGCAAAGCCCATGTCTGCCTCTGTGTCAGCTCACACGATGGGCTCAGGGCTTGCCCCTCCTGCACCCCAACCTGAGAGCTCACCCCAGTGTTGAGCTTGACAGTGGTGCACTCTTCCTCGATGAGGGCGCCGATGCCATCTGTGGGGTCCATCACCCCGCACAGGTTGCTGTCCACGGCCCAGTCGCTTGCCCGCCTCTCATGCTGGTACTGCAGGGCTGGGAGCTGGATGGCCTGAATGTCCATGCTGGTGTCTACCAGCTTGCCGACCCTGTGCCAACACACACAAGGTGCTGGTCATGACCCAGCTCCCCAAGGAGGGCAGGCAGACAGGACTACTGTCAGGAGCCCTGAACAGAGCAATACCATCACATCAATATCTTGTTCATTCATTTGTTCATTCATTCATTTGTTCATTCATCCACAAGTATCTCTGGAACACCATCTGTACGCAGCTGAGCAAGGGCCAGGGGAGAGAGACAACTACAGGGGGCTCCTGCCCATAAGGACACCCATTCTCACAGGGAAACTGCCTAGAGAGTCAGCATGCATAACCAGGACTTTCAAGAGGACAGAAGGGGGCTCAGGGCACAGTGGTGGCACTGGGGAGGGCTCAGCACGCAGTTAGCCTGTATCATGGGAAGCTCAGGGATACTCACTGCCAAGGTGAGAACAGGAGGCAGCCTGTGCTTCAGGAGGACAAGCTGGAATGGGCATGACAGGGATGGGCAGGGAGGGAGGGCAGGGGCAAGGCTGGCGAGTCATGTGGCAGATGCCTGGTGTCGGCTGGGCTGGGGCCTCACTGAAGCCTGGGAGCACTTGATCCCGGCTATCAGAAACCCTGAGGGTCCACGCTTTCATGGGCACTGTCTCTATTATGCCCTGGTTATAAATGCCGGCTTTTCTGTCAGTCTCCACAGAAGACTGGAAGGTTCTTAGAAGCAGGGGCCACATCTGCTTGTCTCTTGCCTGGACCTTGCTTGGCTGGGTCCTGATGGTGTTGCCTGGACAGTCCTGAGTGGACAGATGAATGAATGGATTGACAAACAAATCAATGGCATTCTTCTATGTTGGTGCTTCTGACAGGAGCCCTCTAAATAAGAAGGATGGACACTTGTCACAAATGGAGTGACAAAAAAAATTAGACATAGTTACCATATGACTAAATATGTATCCAAAAGAAATACACACATATGACCAAAAACTTACACACAAAATGTGCACAGCAACATTATTCATCATAGGCAAAGAAGTGGGAGCAATCCTCATCTCCCTCTACTGAAGAGTGGATAGACCAAAGGTGGTCTGTCCATACAAAGGACTATTACTCAGCCATTAAAAGAGAAATGAAGCACTGACATCGGCTGCAATGTGGGTGAACCTCAAAACCACTATGCGGAGTGAAAGAAGCCAGTCATGGAAGGTTGTATGTCATAGGATTCCACTTACAGAAAGTGTCCAGAACAAGCAAATCCATAGAGGTGGAAAGTAGACTGGTAGCCATCAGGGTTCAGGGACCGGGTGTGACTGTGAATGGGTATGGGTGTTTTTGGGGGGGAGGAAGGTGATGAAAATGTTCTCAAATTGATTGTGGTGATGGCTGCAAAACTGTGTTAATATTGTAGATATAGAGAAGGATACTTTTAAATATTATGTTAATTATATCTTTTTTTTCTTATGAATTATATCTTAATAAAGCTGCTAATTTTAAAACACACACCCACAAACACGAAGTCCTCCTATATTTCCTGCTGACGAGTATACACAACCAAGGCTGCCAAGCAGGCAGGACACACTTCCCGATCCACCTAAGCAACCTCTTCCCTGCCCCCTTCAGAGCCTGTGCTAAGCAACTGCCCCTGCTTCCTTCTTGAGGAAGGCACAGGCTGTCCTGAGGCCTGGGCCCCTGCTCTGCTGGCCTCTTGCCAGAGCTCTTTTCTGTTCCTGGCTTATCCCAGTTCTACTTATCTTTCATGACTCAAATCACAGATTCAAGTCAGAGACACTAAGCACTGCCATATCACCAACATTTCCTTTAAAGCAAAACCACCCTGCCCATTGTCCAAGCTGCCTGTGGGTGCTACTGCCTGGCTGACTCTCCCGGGGTCCTGGACAGGCTGCGCAAAACCTCTGCTTATTCCTCTCTTGAGAGCAGGAGCTCAGAGAGACCACAGTCAGGTGGGGGCCTGGTGCTGAGTCACAGGAGGGGCCATGTGCTGACTGTGAGAGGGAGCCAGAGAGGCCTGAGTCCTGAGAAACAGACAGGAGCAACCCAGTCCAACCCTAGGTCCAGCTGACACCAGGCTGACCCATGGTTTCTTTTCCACATGTTCGCGCTTTCTTTATTTCACCAGGAGTCACTGAAAGCCACTCAGTGCTGGGCCCCGCACTGGACATGGCTCAGCGGGTGGTCCCTCCCTTCCTCCACCCATTCCCTGGCCTGGTTGCAGTGAGTCTGTTCCTAGACACACAGGATAGGTCTCAGCCTTCTCTCCCCACTGGTCTCCCTGCAGCCACACTGGCCTGTCCTCTTAGTCCCCATAGTCCTCTGGACAGAGGTCCCTAGAGCATGTACTGTGTGGCCCTGCACCTGCAATCATGTATTCTGTAGCCTCCTCTAGGCTGTGAGCTCCTCAAGGAGAAAAACCTGCCTGCCTCATGTTTATTTTTAGTTCTTAGCACTGTAGTTGCCAAGTAAGCATTTAAGGAATGTCTGATAAGCCTGTGCTTCTTTTTTTTTTTTTGAGTTGGAGTCTAACTCTGTTGTCCAGGCTGGAGTGCTGTGGCACACTCACGGCCACCCTGGCATCGACCTGCTGGGCTCCAGCGATCCTTCTGCCTCAGCCTTCCAAGTAGCTGGAATTATAGGCGCGTGCTACCACGCCCGGCTAATTATTTATTTATTTATTGTAGAGACAAGGTCTCACCAAGTTGCTCAGGCTGGTCTCAAACTCACAGCCTCAGGCAATTCACTCACCTTGGCCTCCCAAAGTGCTGGGATTACAGGCTGAGCCACCGAGTCCAGCCAGCCTCGTGTTTCTAACAGTCATCATCCCAGCTCAGGCTCTGACAGAAGCCACTACCCCCCGGGCAGTTCCTCCACCCTCAGACAGGTGTTCAAGATCTTTTTTTTTTTTTTTGAGCTGGGGTCACCCAGGCTGGACTGCAGAGGCATGATCACAGCCACTGCATCCTCAGCGTGCTGGGTTCAGGTGATCCTTCTGCCTCAGCCTTCCAAGTAGCTGGAAGTACAGGCTTGTGCCACTATACCCAGCTAGTTTTTTGATTTATTGTAGAGGCAATGTCTCGCCAAATTGCCAAGGCTGGTCTCAAACTCCTGGGCTCAGGCAATTCTCTCGTCTCTCTCTCCCAAAGTGCTGGGATTACAGGCGTGAACCACTGTGTACAGCTAAATCTTAATCCAGGACTGTTTATTGCTGTACTTAAACAAAGCCTCCCACAGTGTGGAGTCATGTCCTGGATGGGTGGAAACACAGGTTTACTGACCGAAGGAAGACTTCCTCCATGGTGGTGACAGAGGCCCCGAAGCTGGCGATGCCCAGCTCCTTCTGCTTCTTCTCCAGTGTAGCAAAAAGACCTTCAAACCTGAGAAAAAGACCCGAGTGATGAGTTGCTTCTCAATGACTTCCTAGGTAATTTGTTCCTGAAGAATAACCTCCATGTGAAGAAGGAGGGGCCACGCAGGGAATCAATTTCTTGAAAATGCCATCTACTTTTTATTTTTTTGAGTCAGGGTCTCACTCTGCCATGCAGACTGGAGTGCAGTGGCATGATCACAGCTCACTGCAGTCTTGTTCAGGTTCAGGTGATCCTGCTACCACAGCCTCCTGAGTAGCTGGGACTATAGGTCTGCGCCATCACGCCCAGGTCATTTTTTTTTTTTTTTTGGTAGAGACCAGGTCTATATTGTTCAGGCTGGTCTTGAACTTCTAGATACAACCAGTCCTCCCACCTCAGCCTTGCAAAGTGCTGGGATTACATGTGTGAGTCACTGCACCCAGCCAAAAGTGACATTTAGAAAAATAAAAATAAAAAGTTATGCTCACATGATTTGATTCCCTGGTTTTTAAAATTTTTTCTTCTTTTTAAAAAATACTTAAGTTTTTTTCAAACAGCCTCATTAAAAAGTGGGCAAAAGACATGAATAGAAAGAAAATATATGGAGGCCGGGCATGGTGGCTCAAGTCTGTAATCCCAGCACTTTGGGAGGCCGAGGCAAGAGGATTGCCTGAGCTCAGGGGTTCGAGACCAGCCTAGGCAACTTGATGAGACCTCGTCTTTACAATACATTTAAAAATAAAATAAAATAAAAATTAGCTGGATGTGGTAGCATGTGCCTGTAGTTCCAGCTACTTGGAAGGCTGAGGTGAAAGGATCACCTGAGCCCAGCAGGTCAAGGCTGCGGTAGCCGTAAGCATGCCATTGCACTCTAGCATGGGAGACAGAGTGAGACTCCAACTCAAAACAAACAAACAAAAAAAAAAAGGAGGAAGATTCCTGAAAAAATAAGATAATAAAGTAAGTGAATTGTGGATTTAAATGAAAGATACTCACCATTTCTTCAAAACTTATGGAATGTTGGATGTAGATCTGAGCTTTTATTACTGTATATTTTCTCAATGGCAAAGAATATTCTCAGAAGTCTGAGGTAATGTGAAAATTCTCACAGCTCACATATCTCATATCCATGGCTAGATTTACTCTTAGATGCCAAAATTCTAACCTAACACATGTACCCATGAGAAGACAATATATGAACTGGAAAGTTTAGCCCTTCATTAACAAAAGCATTCCCAGGACCACCAATTTATTTTTTTCTTCAAAGTTCTTAAAAGTTTGTAATTAAGATCAGTTGTAATCAGTGGAAATCATCTTTTTATTCTAGGGAGATTTTTCTCTTTATCAAATGAATATTTCTCCACCCACTTTATTTATTTAAATAATAAAGGCAATTCCATGTCAATTTCTATAAAAGAAACACAAAGGCTTTTACACTACAGTGTGAATAACTTCCCAAAAGCTTGTAATTTTCCTATATATTTGGTCAAAATTATGTTTGTGTGAAAGATACATTAAGTGATATATGATAACTAGTTGGAAACTAAACAATTCAAGATGAGATAAAAACTGATTTCTAAATCCTATAGGTTGAAAATATGCTACAGTCAAGAGAAAAGAAAAAAATTAAGAAAAAGAGATGTTCTCCCATGCATGGCTAACATTAATTTATGTGTATTTAAAGTTATGTGTGGCCAGGTGTGGTGGCTCATGCCTATAATTCCAGCACTTTGGGAGGCTGAGGTGAGAGGATTGCCTAAACCCATGGGTTTGTCTCCAGTCTGGGCAAATTAGCAAGACCTCATCTCTACAATAAAGTAAAAAAAAAAAAAAATTAGCCGGGCGTGGTGGCATGTGCCTATAGTTCTAGCTACTTGGATACTTGGAAGGCTGAGGTGGAAGGAATCCCCTGAGCCCAGCAGGTCAAGACTGTGGTGGCTGTGAGTGTGCCACTGCACTCCAGCCTGGGTGACAGAGTGAGACTCCACTCAAAAATAAATAAACAAACAAACAAATAAATAAATAGTGTTATATGCAAGTATCAACTGTGTGATATATGCATATCACAGGGAACTAGAGCTTGAAGAGGCTATAAAATAATATCTTTCAAATACTTCAATTTAAAGAAACTAATACATTAAGAAAAGTAATGATGTAAAATATTACACAATTGTCTGATCAGAAAGCTAGTAATAAAATTGTAGTGCTCTGACAAAAATGCCATTATATCCTTATGGGGGGGAGGTTAAATTTATAGGTTTTCACAAATTTTCACTCACAAAATTAATACCAATTTACACTCCCACCAGTAACATATAAGAGTGCCTGATTTCCCACAGCCTTGTCGTTGAAGTGAGTTTTCAGACTTTTGCATTAGCGATAAACTTATAGGTAAAAATTACTCATGAGCAGTTTTAATTTTATTCAGCATATTTTTCACTCCTCATTTGCTTGGGGACCATTCTAATCTCCATTTCTGTGAATTGCCTGTTCATTTCTTTTGCCCATATTTTTCTCTACAATGTTTGTCTTTTTATTATTGATAGCTAATGTAGTTTGTGTATTAGCCAAGCCATTATAGTTTACTCACTCATTTATACTTAGCAACCATGCTATATTTGTATATTAAACTACATGTTATTTAATCTTCTAATGTAAGTTTTAATTTCACTATAGTGATATTCAAAAAAGATAACATGAAAAGGAAAAGTACAGACCAGTATCAATTATGAACACTAATATAAAGTTAATAAACAAAATATTAGCAAACTGATTCCAAGCATGTGATCAACAGTCTACACCTATTTAATATGTAAGCCTTAAGCAAATTGGAAATAGAAAAACATCACATCAATCTTATTTTACTTATTAAAGTAAAACTATAACAAACATTGTGATGTTTGTTATAAATGTTTATAGCAAAATACTGAAGGCTCTTCTTTTGGGATCAGGTAAGAAAGCAAGGATTACCACTATTATTATATTTATTCAGCAATGAACTGAAGGCCAAGACAATTGAGTAAGACAAGACAAATGTTACATGGTTGGGAAAAGAATAAAATTTTCATTTACATATGATATGATTATATATGCAAATCAATAGACAAATTTCACAAGTCTTTTGGATAAATAATTGTATATGTCAAAAAAAATCTCAAAAACCAAATCATTGGTATAAAAAATATACCATGAAATAAATGTCAATAAATATGTCAGACTTTTATAAAGAATATTGTAAAACTTTATGGAAAGAAGTTATAGAAGACCTAAATAATTAGCTGTATATTCCATTTTCGTGGATTAGAAGTCTCAATATAATAAAGAGGTCAATTCTCACCACTGATACATATTTATTAGTGCAACTCCAACAAATTTAAAATGCTTTTTTTCTGTTACTTAAAACTTATATGGAAATGCAAAGGGCAAAGAATATTCAATTTGCTCCACAAAAATAAATGTCTGAAGAACTTTCTCTTCAAGATAGTGACTTAGAATGTAATGTCACAATAAGAAAGACAAACTAGCATTGTTATAGAACTATAAAAATAGACATTAGAACAGATACTGAGTCCCAAAACAAATATAAATATGTATGAGTATCTATGATAAAGGTTGTATTATGAAGAGTTGTATTGTGAAGAGTATTGTAGAGATTTTGTATGCAATTAAAGGCAAGTTGTTATCAACTTAAAGTGGTCTATTATAAGGATAAGATATTTTATGTAAGCCCAGTAGTGACCACAAAGCAAATCTATAGTTATTGTACAAAATATTTTATAAAAGAATTCAAAACATACCATCAAAAACAAGAAACAAAGAAAAAAGCCCCATTAAACCACAAAGGAAGACAGCAAAAGAGAAAGAAAGAAAAAAACCTACATAACAATATTTTAAAAATTACAAGATGGTATTTGCAAGTCCTTGCCTACCAATAATTACCTTGAATGTAAATAGATTAAATTCTCCAATAGACACAGAGAGGGTGAATTAAAAAAAAAAAAAAAACCAAGATCCAATCATAAGAGTCATTTTACTAGTAGGGACACACATAGACTGAAAGTGAAGGAATGGAAAAAGATATTCCATTCAAATAAAAACTGAAAGCAAGCAGAAGTAGTTATACTTATTCCTGACAAAATAGACTGTAAGTCAATAACTATAAAAAGAGATAAAGAAGATCATTAACCTAATGATAGAGATGAATTCACCAAGAAGACATAACAATTGTAAATATATATGTACTCAATGTAAAAGCACCTAAATGAATAAAGTAATTATTGCATAATCTGAAGGGAGAGATAGACTGTAATACTTTAGTAGTAGGGGATGTAAATATCCCACTTTCAACAATGAATTGAGACAGAAAATCAATAAAAAAAAATTGGCTTGAGTTACACTTTAGAACAAATGGACCTCACAGACATATATAGAAACTCCATCAAACAGCAGCAAAATACACATTCTTCTCAAGCTCATATGGAACATTCTTCAAGATAGAGCATATTATCAAGCCACAAAACAAACTTAACAAATTCAAGAGGATTGAAATAATATCAAGTATTTTTTCAGATCACAATGGCATGAAACTATAAATCTTGAAAAAATATACATGCAAAAATTAAACAAAGAAGTTCCTAAACAACCAATGAATCACAGAAGAAATGAAAAAGAAAAGAAAAATCTACTCTGAGACAAATGAAAATAGAAACACAGCACACCAAAACTTACAGAATGCAGCAAAATCAGTCCCAAGAGGGAAACTTAAGTAATAAGTGTCTATATTTAAAAAGGAGAATGATCTCAAATAAGCAATCTAATGTTATACTTCAAGGAACCAGAAAATGAAGTACAAACTAATCTCATAACAAACAGAAGGAAGAAAATTACAAAAATTAAACCAGAAATAAATGAAATAGAGACTAAAAAAAATTGGAAAATCAAAAACATGAAGACCTGGATTTTTGAAAAGATAAATTAAATCAACAACCCTTATCTAGACTAACTAGGAAAAAAAGAGAGCTTATTCAAATAAATGTAAGATCATAAATGAAAGAGGAGACATCACAACTGTTACCACCAAAATATAAAGGATCACAAGAAACTATGAACAATTATATATTAACAAACTGGATCAAACAGAAGAAATGGATAAATTGCTAGATACATACAAGCTATTAAAACTAAATAATAAAGAAATAGAAAGTCTGAATATATCATTAATGAGAAAAGAGATAAAATCAGTATTAAAAAGTTGAAAGCTTTTTCTTTAAGATCAGAGACAAATATGCCCACTCTCACCACTTCTTTTCAATGTGGTATTGGAAGTCCTAGTCGGAGCAATTACATAAGAGAAAGAAATAAAAGCCATCCTAGTAGGACAGGTAGAACTAAAATTTTCTTTATTTGCTGACCATATGAATTTGTATATAGGAAATCCTAAAAATTCCATTAAAAACTGTTGGAACTAATAAATAAATTCAGTAAAGTTGCAGAATACAAAATCAACCTACAAAAGCCAGTAGCATTTCTATATACTAATAACAAACTATCTGAAAAGGAAATTAAGAAAATAATCCCATTTAATAACAACCAAAAAATTAAATACTTAGGTATAAACTTAAAAAGAAAGGTAAAAGACCTGTATAATAAAAACTATAAAACACTGATAAAAACTGTGAAGAGATCAGCCTAGGCAACATGGTGAGACCTTGTCTGTACAATAAGTAAACAAATTAGCTGGGTGTGGTAGTGCACACCTGTAGTTCTGGCTACTTGGAAGGCTAGGGTGGAAGTATTGCCAGAGCCCAGCAGGATGATGCAGTTGTTGCTGTTAGCATGCCACTGCACTTGAACCTGGGTTAAATATTAATACTCCAAATAAAAAAAAAAAAAAAAAAAAAGAACTGTGAAGAAAATGCAAATAAATGGAAAGATCTCCTGTGTTCAGAAATTGAGATACTTAATATTGTAAAAATATTCATATTATTCAAAGTAATCTATAGATTCAATGTAATCCTTACCAAAATTCCAATGCCATTTTTTACAGAAATGACAAAAACAATCCTAAATTTGCATGGAACCACAACAGATCCTAGGTAGTTAAAACAATCTTGAACAAAAAGAACACAGCTTGGAGGCATCACATTCCCTAATTTCAAAACATATTACAAAATGATTCTAATCAAAACAACATAGTACTGAAAAAAACAAACCAAAACAACAACAAAAAAAAGACAGACATCAACAGATCAACCAATGGAATAGGATAGAAACCTTGGAGGAAAAAACCCCACACATTTATGGTCAGTTTTTTGACAAAGTTGCCAAGAATACACAATAAAGGAAAACACAGTCTTTTCAACAAATAGTGTTGGGGCAACTGGATATCCACTTGAATAAAAATGTAATTAAGCCAGGCTCGGTGGCTCAGCCTGTAATCCCGCGCCTTGGGAGGCTGAGGTGAGTGGATTGCCTGAGCCCGCGGGTTCGAGACCCACCTGGGCAGGCGAAACCTCATCTCTACAATAAATCAAAAAATCAGCTGGGGCGGTAGCACATGCCTGTAGTTCCAGCTACTTGGAAGGCTGAGGTGGAAGGATCGCTGGAGCCCCCCAAGTCGAGGCTGCAGTGGCTGGAAGAGGCCACTGCACTCCAGTCTGGGCGACGGAGTGAGATGCCAACTCAAAAAAAAAAAAAAAAAAAAAAATGTAATTAGACCCTTTTCTTACACCATATACAAAAATCAACTCAAAATATATTAAAAATTTAAATATAAGACACAAAAGTATAAAAAACTAAAAGAAAACATGGGGAAAAACTCCACATTGATCTTGGCAATCATTTTTTGGATACAACCCTGCAAGAGAAGACAACAAAAGCAAAAATAGACAAATGAATGGCATCAAACGAAAATGTTTCTGCACAGCAAAGGAAAACATTAATAAAGGAAAGAGACAACACACAGAACAGGAGAAAATATTTGCAAGCCATACATCTGACAAGGTATATGGGAACTCAGAAAACTCAAAGCAAGAAAATAACCTGATTGAAAAATGGGCAAAGTGCCTGAATAGACATTTGTCAAAAGAAGACATACAAATGGCCAATAGGTACATGAAAAAATGCTCAGCATCACCATCACTAATCACTAGGTAGATGTAAATTAAATTCACAATGAACTATCACCTCACACTTGTTTTACCAAAAGATGAAAAATAAGTGCTGGAGAAGATGCAGAGAAAAGTAAACTCACACTGTTGGTAGGAATGTAAATTAGTACAGCTATCATAGAAAGCTTATCAAGGCTCCTCAGAAAACTAAAAGTAGAACTACCAGAGAGCTCAGAAATCCCACTTCTGATCAGGGGCAAGATGGCCACAAGACAAGTTGGACTGCAAAAGTCTCTGCAAAAGGTGATTGCTGCAGGTGGTTCCACACGCTGCTGCCACCATCACCACTGCCTCCACAAAAGGTGGCTGCTCAGCCGGTCCCATGCAAGACACTGCAGACGGTCCCACGCAACGCACTGTTGCTACCGCTGCCGCTGCCTCCACAAAAGGTGGCTGCTGCAGTTGGTCCCACACACTGTGCTGCCACTGCAGCCCTCAGCTCCCAGGCTCTCAGAATTTTTGGCTCCCTCCTCCACCCCGAGCCACCCCAGGACACACCTGCAGCGCCTGGCTGTCCCGCACTCCGCCTCCTCCGGCTCAACCCCTGGCATTGGCAGGACCAGAGATTAGCGGGAGCCTGGATTCTGATCTGCGCAGAGAGAGGATTGGAGAGGGCCAGGGAGGAGGCCCATGCCCAGTAAAGACATGCCCACAGCAGACATTTTCTCTGTCCCAGGACTAGGCAGAGACCTACATCGTCCCACCCAGCTCTGCACAGCTCTGCCAAGCCTCCAACATGGGACCTAAGGTAATCACATCAAACGGGGAGAGACAGGAGCCCCTCCCCATGCTAGATTGGACATAGACAGGCCAGATCTTAGTGGCAGACCAGACAGGCAGCAAGCCAACTGAGTCCAGATTTGATCCTTTCATAGCAGGCCTGGGACATCTGACCCTAGCTGTGAGCAACCCTACCAGCCTGCAAAGAGAGCTAGAGATCAGAGATCAGAGCTGAAAGGACGTTGGGCTCACAGGAACAATCTCAGAGCAAGCCTGAGTCGTTGTTTTTACTTTTTTTATTTTATTCTTTGTTTGTCTTTCTCATTTTTGTTTGTTTTATGTTTTCCTTTTTTTCACTTTTTTCTCTCTTCTCTCTGTTTTTGATAACATTTTTGTACTTGACTTGTTTCTGTTATTTTACTGATTTCTCTTTTTTTCTTCAGACCTCCTGTTTGTGTATAGGGGAATTGTATATCAATAGGGAGGTTGGTTGGCTTGTGTGTTTGTACAACTGTCTGTATATTTTAGCTCTTTTTTTACTCTTCTCTTTGTGTTTATTTTCATTTGTTAGTCAGTATGTTTGTCTGTTATCCCTCTCACTCTTCTCTCTCTCCACTTTCCTCTTTCCCTGTTCCATTCTTTTCCTTTTTCTTAGCTCATTTTGCTTTCAGGGAGCAAACTTGAACAGACTGCAAGGCAGTGGGAAGGGGGTTCCAGGGTACCCATAAACCTATTGGTGGATACTGGGATCTGCAGATAGATTTTGAATCACAACTCCCCCCTCAATTAAATCTCAAAACTGCAAAAAAGTGTAGCCCCAATCCACAGTCCAACCTCAGAATTGAACAAAGCTAGAGGATTCACATAAGGAAGGATAGGATATTGAGCAAAGAGAAGTAAAAACAATCCTGCCATCCCGAACAACAGAATTAAAGAAGAGGGGGAAAAAAGTGGGGAGGAATATCTACACAAATGAAGAAAAACCAAAAGAAAAATATGGGTCTCACACAGACCCCTGGGAGGTCAAATACTGAGTAAACAGACTTCGGAATGCAAACAATGAAGAGACCCAGAATGACTGGTCACATACTACAAACCTAGACAATATGATAAAAAGAATTGAGGAGAGACAAGAAGAAAATAAGAAGGAGTTGATAACTGAGATGACAGCAGTAAAGAATACTGCGATTGAAAGAAATAACATACTAATAAGTATGGAAAGCAGAATTAGCCAAGCAGAAGAAAGAATCTCAGAGCTTGAGAAACAAAATATAGAACCCAAACTGTCAAAACATAGAAAAGAAGCTTAAAAAGACAGAACAAAACTTTCAAGAGATGAGCAATTATTTCAAGAGACCAAACCTAAGAGCAATTGGATTTACTGAGGCAGAAAGAGAGACAGAGAACACCCTGGAAAAAACATTCCATAAAATGATTCAAGAAAACTTCCCTCGTCTTATCAGTGATGCAAAAATTCAAATACAAGAGGTCCAGAGAAGCCCTACAAGACAACAAATGAGAAGGCCAACTCCCAGACACATAATAATTCGCCTAAACAAAGTAGGTACAAAAGAAAAAATCCTAAAGGCAGCAAGAGAAAAAGGTCAGACTACCTACCAGGGAAGACCAATTAGTATAGCAGCAGATTTATCTACAGAAAGACTTCAGGCTCGGACAGCATAGAGCCAAATCTTCAAAGTTCTCAAAGATAAACAATTTCAACCAAGAATAACCTACCCAGCTAAGCTAAGCTTCATCAGTGAGGGAGAAGTAAAATCTTTTCCAGACATTCAATCCCAAGTAAGAGGATGGGAAGCAAAATTTCAGGTGAATGGAACACAAAAGAAAGCTGGGGTTGTGATCTTCTGCTGCCTCTAGACCACCTCTACAAGAAACACTTAAGAAAGTATTAAACACAGAAGAAAAGGAAAAAAGAACAACAACGTTCTTCAGAAGAGTTCAGGAAAAAGATTGAAAACACACATGAATCAACCCAAAAATTGAACAAAAGACAACAAACAGGAACAACAACAACTCTATAAGAACCTTATGACAGGGATAAACTCTCACATTTCAATAATAAGCCTGAATGTGAATGGACTAAATGCACCACTGAAAAGACATAGAATGGCAAAATGGATAAAATATCATGAGGCAACAATATATTGTCTCCAAGAGACTCATCTCACCAGAAAGGACACTCACAGACTCAAAGTAAGAGGATGGGAAGCAAAATTTCAGGCGAAAGAGACACAAAAGAGAGCTGGAGTTGT
>CAUYQG010152424.1:0-27045 GCA_963574415.1 Tarsius wallacei
AGAGCTTCGATGACTTCGACTCCTCCCCCGCCGGGGGCCGCCCCCCCCCCCCCCCCCCGCCCCCCCCCCCACCTCCACGGCCTCCACCTGGCATCCGACCTGCATCGCCTGCCACAGTTGCGGCTCTTGCTCATCCCCCCGCTGCGCTCCCTCCAGCGCCATCTGCTGCCCCAGGCTCCCATGTTCCATGACCGCCCCCACCCCCGCCCCCTGCTACTGCCTTGCAGGCTCCGGCTGTCCCCCCTCCTCCTGCTCCTCTCCAGATTGCCCCTGGGGTTCTCCACCCAGCTCCTCCTCCCATCGCACCCCCTCTAGTGCAGCCCTCTCCACCGGTAGCCAGAGCTGCCCCCGTATGTGAGACTGTACCAGTTCATCCACTCCCACAAGGTGAAGTTCAGGGGCTACCCCCGCCTCCCCCACCACCTCCTCTGCCTCCACCTGGCATCCGACCTTCATCGCCTGTCACAGTTGCGGCTCTTGCTCATCCTCCCTCTGGGCTCCATCCAGCTCCATCTACTGCCCCAGGTTCCCATGTTCCATTAATGCCTCCATCTCCTCCATCACAAGTTGTACCTGCTTCTGAGCCAAAGCGCCATCCATCGACCCTACCTGTAATCAGTGACGCCAGGAGTGTCCTGCTGGAAGCAATACGAAAAGGTAATTTTCTCAGGGCCATGAAAAGCATTGCTAGAGTAGCATCGACAACTTTCTAAATATTGAAGACAATACTGTGTTCTGCATTTATAACATTTTAGGTGGTCATGTTTTTGTATAAACAACCTTTGGGAGGTAAAGCTGTGTTCTACTTACATTTTAAATCATGTTAAAGAAAATATCACATTGAGTCATTTTATTTTCATACTTTGTAGGGATTCTTAAAATGTTTGAGTAAATGAGAAATCTAAAATGTCAGACTTAAATGTTATATAATATTTAATTAAAACACTGTGTTATGCTTAATATACACATATGTCACGCCCTTAAAAAGTGTATTTTCTTAACTGTTAAGGCTACCCATTTGGGGTGTCTGTGATGTTTGCTCTACCAGATGGTCTTTAAAGAACTAAGGGTCTTTTCTTATTAACAAAAGAAAGATTTCTCTTCATCATTCATTTATTCAGTCAGCATTTTCTAAGCAACTACTATAGGCTAGGCACTAAGAGTACAGAATGAATAATAGTGCCTTTCCCTCAAGTACAGGTACAACGAAGCCACAAGAAATATATTCAGCAATGTTTAATTTACTTGACCATAGAGGTGATAGAAGCAATGTATCACTTGGTTCGGTTTTTAGAGAGTGGTAAGCAAGAAAGTGCAGTAGACCATGATAGATAAATACACTGTAGCTATCCCCTGGGATGTCCGGTAAGTTTCACCAACTAACATCACAGTTGATCACATAATGAAAGATTTAGTGCCTCGCTAAATAGCATCCTTTCAAATTCTTCCTAATAAATTTTTGTTTTCCAACCGGGCTTGGTGGCTCAGCCTGTAATCCCGCGCTTTGGGAGGCTGATGTGAGTGGATTGCCTGAGCCCGCGGGTTTGAGACCCGCCTGGGCAACTTGGCGAGACCTCATCTCTACAATAAATCAAAAAGTTAGCCGGATGTGGTAGCACGCACCTATAGTTCCAGCTTCTTGGAAGGCTGAGGCGGAAGGATCGCAGGAGCCCAACAGGTCGAGGCTGCAGTGGCCAGGAGTGGCCACTGCACTCCTGTCTGGGTGACACTGTGAGACTCCAACTCAAAAGAAAAAAAATTTTTGTTGTCCTATTAGTATTTCTCATGTGTATTTTACTTTATTCCAGAGAGTTTAATAATATCTAGTATCTAGTATTTTGATTTAAAATGTATGGTTTGGATCTACTGTGTGTCAGGTATTCAGCTACGCAAAGTAGAAGAACAGCGTGAACAGGAAGCTAAACACGAGCGCATTGAAAATGACGTTGCCACTATCCTGTCTCGCCGTATCGCTGTCGAATATAGTGATTCCGAAGATGATTCAGAATTCGATGAAGTTGATTGGTTGGAGTAAGAAAAACACATTGATAAATATAACAAAACTGAATGCAAATGTCCTTTGTGGTGCTTGTTCCTTGAAAATGTTTGGCCATTCTAGTGTTCTGCTTTCTTTTCCTTATAATAAATAACCCCTTTCCTTCATAATTTTTGATTTCTAAGAAAGATATTAGCATACATTTCAAACTAAATGTTTTACAGTGGCTTATCTTATTTTTTTCCCTGAAAAGAGAATTTGGTCAAATAAACCACTAAGTATTAAGCATGGACAGCTGTTGTTAGAGTAGCAGATTCAGTTTTTTGATATATCTTAATTGTGTACTTCGTGAATTTTAATTTAAAGAAAGCAACTGAGATTGAAATCTTGAGGGCAGCTGTGTCTATTAATGAGCCTTATTCCATTTTATGGTATTTTGATAGGAGAAACACTGCCTTGATTATATGGATACACTCAGAAGGTCATTTAGCTTGTAGTATTGAATTCTCTTAAAGGAATGCTTGAATTTTTTTAATTATTGTTTTATTATTTTTAAATACTTGCCTTATTTGAATGTTTAGCAGTACTCCCCTCCCTTCCTACTTATATATTGTGTGATACAATTTTGCTTGCCTATAGGAGTTTAAAAATTTTCCATGTGAAATACTCTGACTTAAACATACATGTAACTTACATAACTGTTAAGAATAACAGTCTGATTTAATAAATGGTTCATTTTAAAAGTTCACGGGTGTTGTTCTTTGAATAAAATTATTTTTGATAGTTTAGCAAATGCTATAGACTCTAAATACATAAATAGTAAACAAAATTTAAAAAACAACTTAAGTTACATAATTTCTCTTAATTGCATAAATTCATTTTGTCTGGTATGTAAGATAGCTTTTATGTCATTTTATTCTGATGTCACAAAATCTGTATTTCTCAACTGCTTGTGGTCTTGAAATCTCAACTTGCCATCTAATTTTAGCATACCTTGATTTCAGTTTAACAGTGTTTTTGAACGTATATTTTGCAATGATAAGATGAGTTAATGTTCATACAGTCCAATTCAAGTAGGGGGAAGCACCATTAATATCAGATTACTTAAAGAAAAGACCAAATGAGGTTTGGGTGGCTTGATGGTGAAAGTGACTACAATCTCCAACCTTGCCTGTATCTACTAATTTTCTGTTTCTTTCTATCAGGGGGTGGGTTCTGTTCTTATGTTCTTGAACCTGGGTGTCCCTGAAACTTGCTTTGGCTATTTAGCATGTGGCAAAAATGATATTGAGCCAGTTCTATGCCTAGACCTCAAGAACAAGCATCGATTCTCTCTTGCTCTTGCAAACCTGCCTCTGCCAAGGAAACAAGCCCAGACTAGCTTGCTGAAGATCAGAAATCTCATGGAGGAGAGGTATCCCAGGTGAGGCTGTCTGAGACCAGCCAAGCCCAAATTTTCCTGCTGGCTGAATGCAGGCATATGAACAAAGCCGGGCTGAGATTAGCCTAGCCCAGCCCAGTCACTGACCCATAAATTTATGTGCAAAAGTAAATGCTTGTCAAACACCTCAGTTTTGGGGTGGGTTATTTCATGCAACATTATTGTGACAATAGTTAATACATGAGGTCACTTGAAAACTTGATAATTTGGGGGTTATTTAGGCAGACTACTCATGACCTGTAGTCTTTGTAGGTGGGAATAATGAAGAAAAGAAAAGATATAGAAAAACTCCCTTTCTATAGTTTTTCTATATCTTTTTTTTTTTTTGAATCTGAGTCTTACTCTCACCCAGACTGGAGTGCAGTGGCATGCTCACGGCCACTGCAGACTCAACATGCTGGGCTCAGGCCATCCTTCTGCTAATTGATTGTAGCAATTTAACTTTTGGCTTAAACATTTCCTGTTGATTTTAATAAACAAAAAATTTGATCTGTTCCTTTGGGTAGCTTAGCTTAGAACAAGAGATTAGATAGCCATTTGAGGTTCCTTTCCAACCTCATGAAAATGTATATTGTCAAATTTATCTCAAAATATGGTGCAGTTTAAAGTCTGTCTTCCTGAGTGTACTTATGGTCAAAAGGCAGCAATTAGTATATATTTTTTATAAAGCTCAACTGTGGCCAGATGAACATAAATAATGGTACTGGTGCTAAAGCAGTTAAGGATGATACAAAAGGAAACTGGTGAAGATTTCTTTCTTCTTTTTTTTTTTTTTTTTTTTGAGAAAGCAGTATTTATTTATTGAGAGGACAGAAAAACTCCCACAGTGGGAGGAGACCCGAAGGGGTTGCCAGATTTCTTAATAATAGAAGTAGGCATGTTAATCAGTATAACCCAGCCATATGAAAGCACAATGGTTATGATAGATTTCTTTAAAAGAACATTTCTAGAAAATACAAAAGTTCTACAGATAGAAGAAGCCAGATATGTAGTGTCCATTTTAAAATTAAAATAACCTTTAAGTCTATATATTCAGCTTAACTTGCTGAGGGAATTTTGGAACAGTTTATTCAGTGGTTAGTTTTAATACCCTAAGAAGAATGAAAGTTACTGGGTAATGACTATCTTCTTCTTCTTGAATTATTTTGCTATTCAACAATGCTGTGCAGAAGCGTAGACTCAGAGAAAAATGAGTTGTATGCCATGGTGGAACAACTGGCTTCACTTGTTTTGGTTGAAGACCCACCCACTTACCTCCATGTTACCAATCCCACAAAAGCTTTGTAGTCCTCAGTATATTTCATCTGCATTCTGTGGTTATCCTACTCCCAGAAAGCTTTCAATCCATTTGGACTTTGTGGCACTGTTTCTTCGTTTTCTCCCCCCTAATAATGGTCAGAATGGAACAGAAGGAAATACATAGCAGTAGTGTTTGAGATGAAATGCAGTCACTGTGGAGGGAAAGGGAGTTTTTCTATATCTTTTCTTAAGCAAAACACATTCATAAGCTTCAGATTTGTAAGGCATTTTAAGCTACCACCCCTGCTTTCCATAACTTGTCATCAACCCGGACAAACGAGATGACTTCCAAAGCGTTTTTATGTTCTGTAAATAATGAGACACCTTCCTCTGGTTCCACTTTTAGAAAGCCCTGCCCTTTTGTTAACAGCCACCTCACATCTGTATTTTCATGAAGTCTTCTCTGAGTGCCACAACTAGAGTCCATATTCCTTTTGAATGTCTCTGATTCTTTTATTATAGGCTTTCCTCAAGTGATAATCATACCATTTTACATCACAGTATTTGAGTTTGCTAAATAAATTATTCACAAGACAGCTAGGACATTGTCTTAAATAGGCAACTCACAATATCTCTTATCACAAACAGGTTCAGAAATACCCCCCTTTCTGTTCTGTCCACTAGGGCTCTTAAAATTATTTCTTCCTAAGCACTGCTCCTGTTTAAATGTTTTTCTCCACTAATCTCAGTAACACAGTTGATGTAACACTAATCCTAATTTCATCAAAACTCTGTATGTATTTTAATACATTGAAAGGATAGGAATGACTCTTCTAGCCGAAAGGTGAAAATTGTTTCTGAAGTCATTTCTTAAGGCGGAGAGAAAAACTGATCAAGAGCTTTAGTTTAACGGAAGTTCTCCTGAATTATTTTCAAAACCCAGCTTTAACTTTGCCCTTAGTAAACATAGTGCTGCTGTTTATTTCTTTATATTCACTCCACTATATTTATCTTGACTCCAGCTTTTTTTAAAAAACCGCTTTCCTAAACTGAAGCTAGTATAAAATAAATTATTTAAAGCTCCTAAACAGTTAAAGAATTCTTTTTAGAATTAATTATCTCTGTAATATCCACTTAGTTAGAAATGCAAATAAACTAATGCAAGATATTAATCCTGCAGTATCAGGATTTAAAGGTGGCTTTGTACATTGAACTGATGAAATGGAATATCAAATTAGGGAATCTTTAAGTGGTGCTATATAACTTATAATTCATTAAAATCCTCTTACTGAAGCCTAACAGAATGCATAGGAGCCTTGTAATACCGACTGTTTTTTATTCGCTTTATTCATTGCTGTACTAAGAACAAATTTATTTATGTTCTCCATGACTTGGCTCTAGAATGCATCTGTGATCTCTGGTGCTTTTCAAGCCTGACAACCAGGCTCTGAATAAAGAATGAATACCAGCCTTGAATGAACATTTCAGACACTTTTTTTAGAGGAAGTCATCAATACCTTTTTCTCATTATTGTAAGGCCAGCTGCTCTGACTTTTTTTTTTTTTAGGAAAAAAAATTTTAACATAACTGAGCATGTTTTGAAGTCATCTTTCTCAGAATACTTGTAGCTTCTTTTCTGTATATTTGTTTAATGGTAATGATTTTGAGTATTTTATAGCATCTATGTAAATGTGATCCTTGTGCATGTACGTATATGTTATACTCCAACTTTTTGATAAATGTCTTATTTATCCATCCTGCCTTTAGGCTAGCTTTTTCAATAATACTCTTTTATATAGGACACAGATGTCTACAGGAGTAATAAAACTCCCTGTCTACCTTTCTGGCCTGGAAACAATATAAAAGACACAAAAGCCATTAAATCACACTATGTCTTCCATTGTAACCGCTTCCAGTATTACTTAAGGTGTTTGTTTTATTCTTACCTATGAAAGCCATGCATGAAGTGTTGCCTTCTAACTTCAATGAAAATCTGTAGGAACTACTTGTCTAGACCATTCCAGATGAAGGAGCACATCTTCTATTATTAATGGTTTGTTTTTATTTTTATGTTTCTTTTTATTATGTAATTATTATTATATTTCTTTTCCTTTATTCAACATCAGCTTTTTAATGCCTGCAGAATTTTGAGACTCTGTGTATTGAAGCCATAACAGTGAATAGACAGAGCCCTACTTTTTGAGTATATAGATAAAATAACAAAGAACAATGGATGTGATATTAGGGAAGCTCATAGCAGACAGACCAATTCTAGTCTAGGAAGTCAGGAAAGGCCTCCGAGAGAAAATGGGATTGAAGGTTTGAGGTGGACCTAGACAGATAAAGGTTGAAGTGAGAGTGGAAAGTCTCCCAAGCAAAGAAGTAGGTATGTGAATGTCTGGGAGTGCTTGGTACGATGCAACAAACAGTGGGATGACTAGAAACACATTAGAAAGGTCAACAGGAACAAACTTTTAGCTTTGTTTTTGGGATTGGTTAGTTTTCCACAGCTCTTTAGGACAGTAGGAACCATGTAAGGAGTTTGCATTTTATTTTATGGGTAATAAAATTGGTGAAGTGACATATCAGTATAGCATTTTGGAACGATGACTGGTGGCTACAGAATAGTTAATGAATTTTTGAGAAGTCAGCTTGGAGGTCAAGCCACCAGTCAAGCTCTAAGTCCAGGTAGTATAAATGACAGCTGGTAGTTATGGTGGTGGCAGAGGAGGCAGATAATGAGATAGATCAAGAGATATTTAGGATGTGGAATATACCAGACTTGGTAATTAGAAAGGAAGGAGTCAAGGGTGGCTTCCAGGGTCCTGGCTTCCAGGAGGAGCAGGTTTTGGAGAATGTGTGACACAGTGTGGGACATAAGGCAGAGAAGGAGGATCACTGACATGGTTGTGGGGGGAGGGATTTTTTTTATATGTGGAAGGAAATCTCATATGCAGGAATGAGAGAAGGAGGAGGGTGAGCAGTTAACTTTGAAGGTCTGGTGCCCAAAACACAAGATAATGGCATCTATTTTTTATTTGAGGTAGATGATAACACTGCTCTGGGTGATTGAGGAACAGGAGGAGTGTCAGCAGTTTTGAGAAAAATTTAGATGGTTTGAAGCAGCCATTGTGAAAAATGGGAACGTTTACCAGGGAAATAGGAAATTATCATACAGTATTGAAACCATTGTTGAGGCTGGTGACCATGAACTTACAGGGGGTCAATATACTATGTGTGATTTTTTTTTTCTAGCAGTCTGAAAATAATTGCCAGAAACAGACAGTTGAATTAATCATAGCAGGGGGTTTGAATGGGAGGGAAGGACTGTATCAAGGGAAGATTGACCGTCCTCCTTAATATCTTAATCCCATGATTAAATCCCCATGTTGAAATTCTCATCTTTTTTGCTGTACTGCTGGTCTGATCTCCTTTTCTCATTAAATACATTCACAGGCCTCCTGGATTGTCAGATCATCCCGCTGACTCTTCCAGTGTTTTTAATATTTCATTTTGCTCCCCTGGACTCAACATCATCTTGATTTTCTTTCTACTTACATTTATTGTGCAGTCCCTCCTTTTTTTCCCATTACACCTGCAGAATGTCTGCCGTATTCCCATTTTAACATGCTCGGCTACCCTTTATTCTGTTATCTTTTAAATCTAGAAATCGTACTTCTAAGGATTCTGTCAAAGATAATTCTGCCATGAAAGTTACGCAATTTGAAAACAAGAAGCAGGAAAGACATTTGACTTTTTCTCTGTCCCTTTCATGTCTGAGTTATCTCATCTGCCTCGTTTACTCTGTGGGCAGGAATTCTTTTTCTTTTGAAGACAATTCCCTCTGCTCAAAAAAATAAAGACTCATGCTTGAGTCTATTAATTGTGTTTTCTAAAGTATATTAAAATTAGGTTAGATGGTTAGGTTTGATTTTTTGTTTGGTTAATTTTCCACAGTAGTTTGGGCAATAAACTTTTTGCCCTTTGCCCAGCCATGTCCAACGCATTCCCTTTTTTTGGTTGTTTATTCTTTTTATTGTGAAACATGCATACAGAAAAGCGCATACCATTTTCAGCTTAGTAACCTATCACAGTTTAACCACCATCCAGGTCCAGAAACAGAATATTGCTGTTGCTCCAGAAGCCTCTTTTGTGCCTCCTAGTCACCACCCTTTTTCCAACTCCAACCCCAAGGGTACCCACTATCCCGATTCCAGGTCATCACTTCTTTGCTTCTATCTAGACTTTTGCCATCTCAGCTTGTGTTTTCCAATACTTAGTTTAGTTTGCCTACATTATGGGCTTAGATAAATGAATCTTTCGGTGTGTGGTTTTTTTGTCTGACTTCTCTTACTTAAATCATTTTTCTGGTGAGACTCAGCTATGTTGTTACATGTAACTGCTTTGTTCCTTTTCATTGTTTTGTAGTTGTCCATGGTATAAATATACCACAACTTATCCGTTCTACTGTTGATGAATATTTTAGTGTGCAGTTTGGGGCTTTTATAAATAATACTGCTATGATTATTTCTGCATGTGTTTCTTGTTCGTGTGCAGGCACTTCTGTTAAATGTATACCTAGAGGTGGACTTATTCATAGTATATGCAGACTTTCAGCTTTAGTAGATAATGCCAAACTGCTTCCCAAATAACTTGTACCAATTTATACTCCCACCAGCAGTCTGAGAATTTCCATTGTTCCACATCCTTGCCACTCTCTGGTATTATTCTGTTTAATTTTTGGCATTCTAGCAGATATGTGGCAGTATCCTATTGTGATTTAAATGTTCTTATTATTGGTTACTAATAAAATTGAGCACCTTTTAATGTGTTTATTTAGTCATATTCTGTCCCTCTCTATGGCTTATTTCTTACTTGAATACTAATTAAATGTAACTCATGTCATCAGTTTTTTTATGATTAATGTTTTGTGTCCTGTTAAAAAAATACTTCTTTACAACATGGTTGTATACATTTCTCCTATATTGTCTTCTGGAGACTTTGTTGTTTTACCTCACACATTCAGATCTATAATCCATCTGGAATTAATTTTTGTGTGTGTGGGTATGAGGCAGGGGTTAAGTTTCATTTTGTTCTTATGTGAATATCCAATTAAAGACAGCACCATTCACTGAAAAGATTGTCCTTTCCTCACTACTGTGAAGGGCCAATTTATTAAGAATACAGGCCAGGCACAGTGGCTCAAACCTGTAATCCCAGCACTTTGAGAGGCCGAGGTAAGGGAATTGTCTGAGCCCACAGGTTCGAGAACAGCCTGGGCAACTTGGCGAGACCTCGTCTCTACAATAAATCAAAAAATTAGCTGCGTGTGGTAGTGTGCACCTCTAGTTCTGGCTACTTAAGGGTGAGGCGAAAGGATCTCCTGAGCCCAGCAAGTGGACTCTGGGGTGACTGTGCCACTGCACTCAATATACATATGCTATTTATGTTGATATATGACTATATAATATAACTGTATAATGGTGGCAGTATAGATATACATAAACACATGAGTCGTTTTATAGACTTTAGTCTGTTCCATTGTTCTATCCAGTATAACAGGTTTTTTTATTGTTACAGACTTACAGTGAGTGTTGATATCCAAAAAGCAAGGCTTGTTGTTTTTCTTCTATAATATATTTACTATTCTTGGCCCTTTGCATTTCTATGTACATTTTAGAATCAGATGAGCAGCTAACAGATTGGACATTCAAAGACAGTCGTAGCTATATTGGCTTTGGTAAGTGGAAACCCATTATATAGCCTTTATTTCTGCCACTGTAGCCACTCTGTTCATGTTCCCTCATGCAAGTTTTCTTGGCCTTAGCATAGCAGACCTATTTCAACTGAGCATTTAAATGTATCTAGAACTCCCTAATGAACAGGTCTGCAGTCAGCTGCTCAGCTGTATCTGCTCTTCTACAGCGAGAAATAAGGGTCTCATTGTAAGCTACCAAATAAGCCTTTATACTTAGTCTTTAACTGCTTGTTAATAGCCCTCACTTTGTCATTGTCCCTCTGCAGAGCATCATAGTAACTTAGCAATAACCAGCCAACCCCACTGTCCGTGTAGGCACTACTTTTTCCATTTCATTCAAATGCTTGAAAAATTACAAGGGTATTCTCCTCATCAGGATGTTTTTCTAGGTTGCCATTGGTGAAAGGTTTCACAGTTTGGCTACTACCCTGTGCCAGGAACTATTCATGCCCCACATACCCTCAGGATGACATCCTCTTTGTTCATCAGGTTCTGAGGAAGCCAGTTCAAAACTGTATCCAAACACTTATGTGTTCTGACTACTTCTGCCACCTCTGATACTAGTTTTTGTCCTTGGAGACACATTTGCCAAGACAGATGTGTAAGAGGTTTACTGGAAGGAATGCCTGTGAAGGAAAGAGGGGAGGGGGACCAGAGAAGGTATGTGTAAACCCTCAGATTGCAAAGGAAAGAGGGGAAAAAGGAGGACTGGTTGGAAAGTGTCTTAGAGTGCAGTGCTATTCGAAGAAAATTTTGGCCCGGCCTACAGGGAGTCATCAAGCAAAAGTTACCTGTTATAGGATTACTTACCTTGCTGTGCTCAATCATTGGCTGCGAGTAGCATAAGGTAAGCTTGGCCTTGGCATAAATTTAGTGGTAGATCCAGAAGACCAGCAGCTGGGGCCATCGGTCAACTGTGCTTCCCTCACAGGAGATAAGAATGGTGCGTTTTCATAGCTACCACAGATTTCTTTGGCATCTTTGTCGAAATGAAATTACTGCATGAGTGTGGGCCTGTTTCTGTGCTTTATGCTGTCCCATTGGTTTATTTGTCTGTCCTCTGCCAACACTATAGTTTTGGTTACTTGTACCTTTTGTAAGTCTTGGATTCAGGAACTATAAACTCTCTTAATTTGTTCTTTTCTAAGATGGCTTCAGATATTTTAGGTTCTTTGATTCTCATGTGAACTTTGCAATAAGGTTAATTTGTTTAAAAAAAATTCTGAGATATTGACCGGAATTACATTGAATCTATAGCTTAACTTGGAGAAGTATTGAGAGCCTAACAATAAAGAGTCCTCCAATCAATGAGCATGGTTTATCTAAGTTCTTTTAAATTCTTCTTAGCATTATTTTGTAGTTTTCAGTGTAGAGATTTTGCATGTCTTCTGTTAATTTTTTTTCTAAAGTATTTTATGTTTTTGACAGTACAGTATTTATGCTTTACGATTTCACTTTCTAGTTGTTTGCTGTTAGTATGCAGAAGTACAATTGATTTATGTGTATTGACTTTGTGTCCTGCAAACTTGCTAAAGTCACTAATTAGTTGTTTCTTAGATTGTATATTTATATAGAAATTTTAATGTAAACCATCATGCCATCTGTGAATAGAGACGATTTACTTCATTTCTGATCTGCGTGCCTTTCATTTCTTTTTCTTGTTTGATTGCCCTGACTGAGACTTCCAGTGCAATGTTGAATAGTAGTTAGAGCAGATGTCCTTGCTTTGACCCCATCTTTAGTGGAGAAACATTCTGTATTTCACCATTAAGTATACTGTTAGCTGTAGAATTTTTGTAGATGCACTTTATTAGATTGAGGAAGTTATCTTCCAGTCTGTATTTGTTGAAAGTTGTTACCTTGATTTGGAGTTGAATTTTATCGGATGCTTTTTCTGTATCTATGCTTTTTCTCCTTTATTTTATTAATATGAATTACATTGATTTGTAATCATTAAATCAGCCTTGCTTTTCTAGAATTAGTCCTTGCTTGATCATGATCCTCTGTAGGGTTTTATTTGCTAATGTTTTGTTAAAGAATTTTATATTGCTGTTCAGAAGAAATAATAGTTTTCTTTTTGGAATGTCTTTATTATATTTTCCTGTTGGTATTATATTGGCTTCATAATAGTGTGTTCCTATGTCGTTTGTGAGTTTGTGTAAGATTGGTTTTATTTTTTTTAAATGATTGATAAAATTTACCAGTGAAACCATCTGGGTTTGAGTTTTCCTTGTGTGATGGTTTTTAATAAAAGATTTAACTTATTTAATAGGTATCAGATTATGCAAATTTCCAGTTGTGTCTATTTCATCCAAATTGTTGAATTTATTGGCATAAAGTTATTCATAATATGTCATTATTGTCCTTTTAATGTCTGTAGATTCTAACAAGATATTATGGGTTTCTTTTTATCATTCTTGGACTCCAAAGGGGTTCTGGAATCTGTGGCTTTATGTCTTTCATTAGTTTGGGACCATTCTGTCATTATCTTTCTAAAAAGTTCTCTGTCCTGTTTTTTTTCTATTCCTCCTGGAATTCAGTTACCTACATGTTAGACTAGCCCACTGTCTCCTCTTTGTCTCTTCATCTTTGTTCTATATTTCCCATCTTTTTGTCTATCTATATTTCACTTGGATATTTTCTTCTGACCTCTTTTGTAATGTACTTAATCTGTGTCTAATCTGCTGTTGTACACATTGACTGAGTTCCTAATTTCTGTAATGTATTTACGGTTCCTAGAATTTCCCATTTTAAAAATGGTCCCAATTCTCTGTAAAAAAATTTTATCTTTTATCTCCTTGGTCAAAATAAGGATAGCTGTTTTATAGCCTATATCTGATAAATCCAGTATCTGAGGCCCCTATTTAGTAAGGCTGAATTACAATCCTTTCAAGGCCTATTACTTCTGATTCAACCTTACTCCCAGAGTACACTTTAAGATCTCAGAATGAATTGAAGAGGTTCACCTGTCCTTCCCCATGGCTGGTTCCACACTCCAGTTCTTGTCCTCCTAGCACAATGAGGCTTTCAGAATAACTGATTGTTTTCTCAATGATCCTCTCAGTAATCATTAAACTTATCCAGGAAAAAAGTACCATAAATACTGAGCCATCAAACACCCCCAAATCTTGGCCTGGTAATTCTTTATTATCTTGTTATCTCTCAGGTGGTTTCAAGTATATGCCTTTAATATATATATTTTTTTACCAGATTTTATAATTAGCCTCAGCAGAGGGTAAATTGGAATTACTTAGTCTGCCATTATCAGAAGAGATTAGCCAGCCTGTTTATCAACAAAAAGGAAACTAATGTGAAGCCCAATTTTGGCACATATAAAAAGTAAATATTAATAGCCAAACATTTTTTCCATCATGAGTGTGAGTTACGTAAAATGCACAATTTCCAAATTTTAACTGAGTTCTTTAAGCCCACAGTTAAGCTGTTTGTTGCATGCAACTGCATTTAAAGACATGTCAAAGCAGAAAAAGAACTGAACAATCCAGGTTAATTTTAACTAACATTGCAAAGTGTTCAAAAGAATAGATACAGAGGCTTATATAAGAGGAGACAGTGCATCCCTGGAGCATTTTGAGGAATAAGAAAAAAGCAAGTGTCAGAACTATGAAATGGCTTCCAATTTACTGCTCAGGAACTTACAGAATGCTATTTGAAGTCAAACAACTTGCAAAAACTTCATCATAAATCAAAATTCTCCAGCAGCACTTTATTTGAAGCATTCTGGCTTAAGGGAGGGCAAGTGTGTTTGAAACATATATTTATGCTTCAATTCTATTTTAAAACTTTGTAGTGACTATAGAATCTTTGTTGATTACAAACGATATCCTAACACGTATCACTGATAATACTTCTGCTAGAAGGTAGAGACTGTGTCTTTCTCATCTTTGTACTCCAAGATCTTGGTGCATGTTTGTTAGAATAAAATATTAGTCCTCTAGAATTCTTAAGAAATACATCACTTTGGATAAATAATTCTTTAGAAATAAGCCTCTTCCTTTTATGTTACTATCCTTACCTCCACCACCAGGCATTTTCTAAGTAGGTTACATTCTTTTCTCTCTTTTGATCCTTTTAACAATAGGACGAGGTAGGGAATAGTTTTATCTCTGTTTTGCAGGGAAGAGCAGAGGTTTAGAGAAGCTGTGATGTGATTCCTGTCTCACAGCTTATATGGAGAAAGGTCTGGATTTGGATCCAGGTCCTTCATACTCCACATTGTATGTCTGAAATCAGTGTTATTACTGAAAGCAACTATGAATTTCTCTACCTATAAAAAGAGACTATTCTGGACATCATTCCCATTTTTAAAATACTACTCTTATACCACTTACCAGAATGTATTATAAGTATTTGTTTATATTACTATCTCCTATTAGACTGAAAATCTGAGGACTGTATTTTGTTCGTTTTTGTGTTCCCAGCCCTCAGTGTAGGAGGATAGTTCATAGGTGGCCTCAATATCCATTAAAATAATGAGAGAATGAATGTCATTATTGCCAGAATGTTTCTGTGAAGTGCTAAAAATATAGAAACAAATAGCTGTAGGTGATACAGATTACTGTATGCATGAAGTAAATGGGGTTTCCATCCTTACACTTGAACCTTGCTTTCTTTGAGGAGCATTCCAGGTGTCATTTTTCTTTTTTGCTCACTTATTTCATATATGCAGCTAATATTTACTAATAGTTATCATAAGACCATTTATGTGCCTGCAAAGATAAGGAACTCTTGGATCTGAAGTAGCTTACATTCACTTCTTCATAAAGAATTGAAGCTAGTACAACTGTACCTCCTTTAGGAAGGGTGTTGTTTTGTTTTGTTTTGTTTTTTTCTCCTTCCCAGCCAGATTCATTAGAAATCAGACACTGAAATACCCTTACTATTGGGAATTTTCTGGCTCTAAACAGAATCCTCTTCTTTACTGTTTTATTTATGTTGATTTGTCAGCATAATTGATGCCACATAAATACAGTGAATAGCAGATACTCTGGTTCGTCTTTATTCTCTTCAGTTCATTTGCACTTAGTTCATGAAGTGAAGAGGAAGAACCTCTCACTTGCCCAGTGCTTACCACAACTGGCTGGTCATCAATCAGGACCACCAGTAGAACTTTTAGGAATTTCTCCATCATTCTTTCATTAAATATTTCTTATTCCCTGTTCCCTGTCTCTCTTCTTCTGGGATTGCAGTTACACGTTTGCTAGATAATTTGATGCTGTCTCACAGATCTTAGATGCTCTGCTGTGATCTGCCTTCTCCCTCCCTCCCCAAACATACTCCTTTATTTGTGTTTCTGTTTGGGGCAATTTCTGTTGCTCTGTCTTCAAAGTTCATTGATTCTTTGGCTGTGTTGAGTCTGCTTATGTTGAAGCTATTCTACAACTCTGTTACCAGACGATTTCTAGCATTTCCATTTCACTTTTTTATAGTTTTCTTCTCTGCTGACATTCTCCTGTTCATGCGTCTTGTCTACTTTTCTACTAGAGCCTTTAACATAGTAATTATTGTTGATTTAAAATTCCCTTATAGTTCCAGCAGGAATAGATACTGTGTGGTCATCTTTGCAGTTCTGATAAGTGTGAAACAGTATCTCTCTAATCATCATTTTTTTCATGTTTTTTGACCATTTAAGTTTCCTCATCTTATTGTCTGTTAATATCTTTGCCAATTTTTAACAAGGATATTTGCCTTTTTATTGATTTATATTATACAATAAAAGGAATAATATAAATATCTACTCCCAATCTGTATCTTAACCTTTTATTTTCATTTTTGTGTTGGGGTTTCACTCTGACACCCAGGCTGGTGCAGTGGAACAATCACACTCACTGCAGCCTCCCAAGTAGCTGGGACTACAGGCACACACCATTACATCTCACTAATTGCTTTTTTTAAAATTTTGTAAAGATAAAGTCTCACTATATTGCTCAGGCTGGTCTTGAACTCCTGGGCCCAAGCAGTTCTCCCACCTCAGCCTCCCAAAGTGCAGAAATTACAGGTGTGGGCCACTATGCCTGACTTGTAACTTGCCTTTTCTCTTTGAGTATGACAAGTTTTACTACACAGAAATTTAACATTTTAATATTTAAATTTAATATTATTTTCTTTTATGGCTTATACTTTTTATATCTGGTTAAAAACATCATTCTGTACCCTGAGGTAATAAATATATTTTCATATAATTTCTTCTGCAAGCTTTAAAAGTTAGCTTTTTCACATAACCATCTGAAATTTATTTTTGTTTAGGATATGGTCTAGGGAATCTAATAGAATTTTTCTTTATGAATAAAAAACTGTTCTATAGTCCTTCTTATCCTCTGTGAATTGTAATGCCACTTGTCCTATGTCACACTCCCATGTGTGAATGAGTTGGTATATTATTCCTTCCTTATGGCAATAATGCATTTCCCTAACTATTATAGTTTTCTAAATGTTGATTTCTGGTAGACCAAGTTCCTTTTGATTCTTAAAAAATTTTGGCTATTCTTGGTCTTTTATTCTTCCAAATGAATTTAAGAACCAATTTATCAAATATCATGAATACCTTTTTTGAGATTTTGATTGGAATTGCCTAGATTGCTATCTGTGCACATATTGTACAGGTAGAATATGACAACAATTTTCAGGAACATGTCAAGTCTCTCACAAGGTCTTCCCTTCTACATTTAGATAGCATTATAAAGCTCACCTCTACATTTTGCAGCTTAGCCAGCAACCAGCTAGGGAGCCCATTGTTAGAGCTCTCCAGTCTCTGTTAGTCACTGGAACCTTCTGTCCTACCCATCCCTACTCAGCTATAACTATGGATTACCATACTCTCCACTGCTGTCCACTCCCTCTTTGTCCATGTCAATCCTCTACTTTATGCACAAGGCAGCAGTGGTGGTGGACAACAGTAATTCTGTATTTTCTAGAGAGGAGACTGGTACCATATGTGGCTGGTTCATGGTAGTGTTCATGAAGATGGTATACTTGGTGCCTGTGTTCTTGTTTTTCGTCTTCAACAATTCTGGGATAATAATAACAATTCTGGGATAATAATAAAAGCATTCCAACTCAACATCCTGTTTACAGTTAGATTATTATTGGACACCTTATCTTTTTACTTACAGGTAAAGGTATCTTTTAAATTATCTTTTCCAAATGTTGATACATAATATTTTCCCAAACAATTCTAATAGCTTGTGGATTATATTGGGTTTTCTAGGAAGACATTGTAAAAATCTTTGGAAACAGGTACAATGTCTTGTTAAACTTGGCATTTCTGTCATGAACAAAAGGACAAAGAAATGGTCAATAAATGTTTTGTGGAATGGATGGCAGACATATATGATTAAAAACTTAAAAATATTTTGATTAAAAAATTGACCATATTATAGTGATTCTGTACCTTTGAAAGCTTGGGGCTGAGAGAAAGGTTTTTGAATGTTTTTTTAAAAAGTCTATTAGTTTCATGTGAAAGGTCTAAGATGCAAAGGAGAGGTAGGATGCAAGTGACTGCAGCTAATACCTAGGGCAGGAAAATATCCACATTGGAGAGGAAAGCAGTCCAAATCAGGGCCAGCCACAAAAGCACCATTTCCCAGAGGACAAAGGACAAATGGGAAGTTTCAGGAAGAAGGAAGCAGCTGCTAAGGAACAGAAAATACAAGCAAGAGAGATCTTTGTTGTCCTCCATGGGAGGTTCTAGTCTCCTTCTCTGGTAGGGACCTGCTGACTTCCTCTGCCTCTTCTACTTCTTGAGCAAAGGTAGAGACCTTGATGAACTCTACCCCTCATCCACCTGTTCCTATCTACTGTTTTCCTGGACAGTTCACCCACATCAGCTCCATGCTGAATGTGTTTTGGGTCATGACTGATAACTTGCACTGGGCTATTTGTAGTCACCTGTTGCCGAGAGGGACTCTTGGAAGACAGTCCTCCATGGCTCTTGCACTGTGGCAAGACCTTGACCACTCTTTGTCTGGGTCATTTCTCAGTGCTGTTTTTGCAGTGGCCAACCTTGAAGGGGGAGATAGTATTTCTTTTCAGGACAAAGAATAAACATGCTTATTTCCTGCTCTAAAACAGCAGGTACCCAAAGCTCAGTGTTAGTGTCTTGTAACACACGCCACCGTGTACACTGGTCCATCTACATCTAGGTCCATTCACATCACCTGGGGGAACTGAAGCTCAGGAAACCACTGAACACATCTGACACTCTGGCTGCTACTTTTACCTTAAGTCATAAAGTCTTTCACTTCTTACCCAGGTGTCTCAGGGCTTCTGTCAGCATCCATGAAGCTAGCTTGCAAGTAGGACGAAATCTCAGACCCTTCATAGTTCTGATAGACTCTAGACTCCACCCATGGCCGTCTCATTAATCTGGTTGCCTGGGGTTTGCCTGGAACTGTATCCATCAGATATGATTGAATTTTCCCTTTTTGCTATCAGACTCTACATCAGCCCTGGAATATTATGAAAATTGAGCATATCTTACAGGGGCCTTACTCTCATACCCAAGGTTTGGGTCTCTAAACCCAGTCCAGAAAGAAACACTTTCTTGCTTGGAAACATGGCCATATTAAATCCTTCTTCCTGTAGTTAATAAAAGATGACAGCCAGTATCAGAATTGGAGCTCATTATAGGGTCTAGACCTCAGGGGGACTCCTGTGTACTTGGCTGGAAACTTAACATCTGCTTTTTCTCCCTTCCTTCTCCTGCTTTCTCCCTTAAACACCCAAATAAGTCCGTTAACTTTTTTTCTTAATGTCTTATTTGGAAGTAATTTTAAACTTACAGAAAAGTTGTAAGAATGAGAATAGTACAAAGAACCACCCATATACCCCCCAATACAAGTTTACCTGTTACTAACTTTTTACCACATTTTATTTGTTCTACTCTATATGTGTGTTTGTGTGTGTACTTTTTGAAGGAACAATTTGAGACTAAGTTGTATACATTTAGGCTATTCATTTTTGTATATAAGCTTGCACTTGAGAACTACATTTTCCAAAACTCCATTCTGTATGAACAATGTTAGCCTGAAGGTTGATGTACTCGGAATATCTCTGACAACTTAAAGAATGTGGTAGTTGAGAGTTTGGGCACCTAGTATTTCTCCAATAAAACAACTATGTTCACCTCATAGGAATATTATAAAATTTTATATCATAGTTTCACATGAACATAATGTTACTGTATTCAAAGTATGGTTTAGAGGTAACATGAAAATTGTTTTATTTCATTTCCTCCTTAGTATAGGATATAATTTAAAGTTTTATGTTTTCTGCTGTTATTTGGAATGTTTGATTTTAAAATATTAATCATTTTCTCAAGGATCTTATATATGTTGGTGACATGTTAGAAAACTACAACAAAGGAATTTTGACTGATTGTCTCACATTGGAAACACTGGCAAATGCTAATACTATAACAAATATTAATTATGACTTTAGTTGCTGTACATGGTACCAGTCTTAAATGTAAAAAAAGAAAAGTAACTTAAGGAAATGATACAAGTGAACTGGTTGATAACAGATTAATTTTTTAATCATGTGAGATTCTGTGCACATGATCTTGGCACCACTGTGATGCCAGGTAAATAAGACAGAAAATATTCTCTGAATATTTTAATAAAAAATCATAAATTCAGGAATAATATTAATGTAGTTTATACATCATTAAAATATTTCATTATTGGCCAATAATGATTTATAACACTGAAACCTAAATAGAGATGAGCAGAAATTGTAGCCAGTTTACAAACTTGCCTATGAAAGTTTAGAAATTTAGTGCCAGATCCACACTAATTCCAGTTAGTTTAAGGAAAAAGAAGAGCCAATTTTAAATAGGATTGAAGTTTCCTACTGTGACTTGTGCTTAAACCAGAGAAAGAGAGTGTCAAGTTGACTTAAAAGGACATAGAGTCTATCTTCCTAAAAAAATAGAACCAGCAACTTATCATAATTCTGCATTGTGGGAAGGCGAGTAATAAATGATTCTATCAAAATTTCAGCTAACTTTAACAAACTTTCTGAATTACTTTGTTATAGCAAAAGCTGGAAGGCATTTTCTAAATTACATAATGAACACCCATATGTCCTCCACCTATCTCAAGAAATGTATACTAGTCAATACAGTCAAAGCTACTTCTTCTTGCCAGTTGTAATTACTACCATGAATTTAGTGTGTTTATTATGTCATTGCATTTATTTATATTTTTATTACGTGTGTGTGTGTGTGTGTGTGTGTGTGTGTGTGTGTGTGTTTCTTCCCTTCCCTCCCCCTCCACACTGGCCCTGGCTGGTGATTCTAACCCAGCATCAGTGTGATTTTTTAGAGAAAACTCTAAGATATGTTTTTTAATTGTAAATACTATTCTTGAAATAAATGTTTTTTATGCAGAAAATGCATATCAATCCGTAGGGGGAAAGAGATAATCCTATGATCTAGAGTTATTTAGACATATTGAAGTGTTCTATGTATTTATATTTGCAAAGTTGTGATTATGTTCTCAATATTTTCAAGCATCTGAATGGATGTTTTCTCAACTCTTAAAAAAGTATTAAATGTCTTCTTCTAATGATTATCTTCAATGTTTTTTTTTCCCCCCTTGTGATAAAACCCAAGAGCTGCTTCCCCTGGCATATCCACCCCTTCCTCCAAACTCTCGTCCTTTTGTCATGGTTTAATCATTTGCTTTGGTTTATGTTTAGCTGCTATTCAGAAGTCCTTCCCCTATCAAAAGAGAGGCAGGATAAGTTTCCCCCAGGTAGCTCCCTTGGGTTTGAGACTTTTCTTTACTCTTTCTTCTTTCTCAGTTGCATCCCCATCCCTTCCTCTTCTGTAACACAGCATGATTGCTGTACTATAATCTTTCCTGCAGTAGAGATAAGGTGAATCTTAAGGAACTCACCAGAGGTACTCATGAGAACCATCCCCTGTTAGAAGATTCCAATCTTTGAGTTTATTCTTCCCTGTTGTAGCTGTTAGACACTTATAGGAGTGAGGCCAATGTCCTCAGCCTGACCCTCAGTCAGAGTTATCTGTGCCACTCTAGTTCTCAGAAGTGTACCTCTGGAACCACATTTCTAGAAAAGTCTCCTTGGTGCTGGACATCCTGTCACTGTCCTTGGAATATCTAAGTCATGAGGGCCACCCTTCATGGAAGTCACATTGTTCATGAACACACTAGAATGTTAGAAAGTTAATCATCTTTTCCAAGGAAAACAGAAATTCCCTATGGTTCAACCCAATAAAAGTCAACAACAAGAGAATAAATACATCAGTTATAGTCTATTCCTACCCTGGCAGTGAGAGGGAATGAACAGAGTCACATAGGTCATCACAGATGAAACTCACAGAAAAAAGCAGGTTGCAGAAAAATATGTGGTATAACATGAATACAGTTTGAAAGCTATTCACAATGATGCAATATATTTCCTAGGGATACACACACACACACACACACATAGTATATATGTGCATACATAAGTTGTTTGGGGGACCCAAAAAAATCAGAATTGTTTTTTGGAGTTCTAGGAACCCATTGGCATCAGTGTCCCAGCTAGCATTGTTGTGAGAGGCTGTGTTTGGCTTCAGTGAATTTTGGGGGGGGATTCTTTCAACATGTTTGCCCATTTCATGATGGGTGATTTACAAGTGCACCTGCCCACACTACACTGAGTGTTTGCCAGTTTTTGATTTAAAAAGAACAGCATGACCCCCGTGCCCCACTCTCCCTGTTCACCCAATCTCACCTTCAGTGACTTTTTTTTTGTTTCCCTGAATGAAAAAATCCTCAAAGAGAAACATTTTGCCGACGTGAAAGAGGACAAACAAAAATGGCAGAAGCACCAAAAGACATCAAAACTGATGAATTCAAAACTGTTTTGAGCAGTGGAAAAGCATCTCAATAGGTGTATTGCATCCAACGGAGAGTACTTTGAAGGTGACTGAAGTTTAAACATGTCAGAATAAATACACAATTTTTATAAATGAATTCTGGGTTTTGGGGCCCCCCTTGCATATGTACATGCTATACAGAAAGACTTTACTTTTAATAGCTTCCATTCTCTCCTGGAATACTTTCTGTCCTCATTCCCAAGGCTCTCTTTATCTCTTCCACCCCACACGTCCCCTACTGTGCTGGGCAGTTGTGCACCCCCTGACATCATGATGTCCTACCCATTTCTGGCTTCCCTGAGCAGAAAGCAATGCTTTACCCCACCTCATCAACAAAACTGCCATTCCTCTTCCATATCCACAGTGGGGTTATTACATCCTATCAGTACACTAACAAGCTAATCATCAAAATGTTTTATCACTAGTAATTTATTACCTATTGGATCTTTATCAGGAGATTTAGAGACCAGAAAGCTTAAGCCAAAGGATTGATTATTAACAGGTAATTTTTGGCATTTTGAGAAAGTGATCAGCCAAGGTTCCTTGGATGCCTGTCAGTTCACATCCAAGATCCGAGACTGTGGATTGATCTTATGATTTGAGGCGTCTTAGCTGTCTTGTGATTTTAATACTGATCTGATGACTTGAGGCATGTTAGCTGTCTTGTGATTTTAATACAGGTTGGGCTCGGTGGCTCAGCCTGTAATCCCAGCACTTTGGGAGGCCGAGGTGAGTGGACTGCCTGAGCCCGCGGGTTTGAGACCAGCCTGGGCAACTAGGCGAGACCTCGTCTCTACAATAAATCAAAAATTAGCCAGGCATGGTAGCATACACCTGTAATTCCAGCTACTTGAAAGGCTGAGGCGAAAGGATCGCTGGAGCCCAGCAGGTTGACACTGGGGTGGCTAGGAGCCTGCCACGACACTCCAGCCTGTGCAACGGAGTGAGACTTCAACTCTAAAAAACAAACAAACGAACAAACAAAAAACTGAGAAAGACTGTAAGTGACATTGCAATAAACAGCTTTAGAGAAAGGAGCATTGTGCATATCTAGCCTTGAGCAGCTGGACTCTTCCAGTTCTACTGGTACATGGCATGTGACTGAGAAACCCTCCCTTTTCCTTTGGTAAAAACACATTATTCTAGATGTGACCTTTTGAGTTCTTTGGATAAATTGTGCCAGGTATTCCATTATCTAATATGAGATCTTGTCCTCCTAGAAACAGGGTAAAATAATAAAAGATTAGATAACATAGAATAGGATATGAAACAGCCATCTCTAAGCTGGATTAAAGCTTCTTCAAAAGTTGACTGAAAGAAGAAAAATCTATATATTATGCATGTAAATTTATTTAATATATTCTTCTAGCATGAGCTACCTTTTAGGCATGTTTTATGTGCTTCTGTAATTGATCAACAAGGTTTATTAGACCTCTAACACCAGTATTTTATTCAGCCCTATATTTTCAGTGGGAAATGATTTGTCTTCTGAGAAAATGTGCAGTTTCTGGAGTTCTTTCAAAATCTATTTTTATACCAAAAAATATTGCTATCAAAGTGAATTTTTTATCATTAGTAATACCAACGGTCTTAAGGTAGTATGTGACTTTAATTTGATGTCCATTAGCTAAGCTAAAAGTTAAAAGTACTAAAATTCACTATGTTTCTTTACTGGAATACTGCTGAACTCCACAAAAACAGAAATTGTTTCAAACAAGATAGAATAGAAATTTTTTCTGCCATGATATTTTAGAAAAAGCTTCTCTAGTTAAATGCCAAAACCCAGAGGATGTAGTATCTAAAGATGATACTTTTAAATAAAATATTTTCAACCTCTCAATTTAAATGCTTGAGATCGCCATTACTCTTCAACAGATTAAATATTAATTAACATTTATGTGACAGGAATTTCATAAAAAGGGAAGGTGCTTAGCATAAATATCCAACAATTATTTGTGTAGTTCCACGGTGCACTAATAATAAAACATCATGATGAAAAAGACCCATTCATTTGGTGTCTGTTCAGATATCACCTAAATCCTCAGTGGTGTCAATTTTGTCAAGGCCCCGAGGTACCTCAGGTCTGCCTTTCCTTGAGATGCTACGTTCAGATGGACTTCTCATCTCCTTTAGCCAAAGGAGCTAATGTTAGCATGCCACCTCTTTAAAATCTTACTTTGGCATACACATTAAAAAAAAAAAAAAAAGATGACATGAATGTGGAATATGCTTCTTATGTGGGATCGTAACTTTTTTGTCTCCATTGTCAGGAGTCCTTGCTTGGACAGTGTGGTAATGAGGCGTACGAACAGGAGTTTTGTGTTGCCCTTACGGGCAGTGGAAATTGACAGATGAAGCTTAAGGGGCCCTGCCTGACACCTGCCACTTTGTGCGTGCTTCACTGCTGTAGTTTATTGCCACATGTCTACACTATTACTATACCCTGAGATATCAGAGGGGAAAAATCTACAGCAGAAGAGCGACAATCGTCAATGGAAAGAGATGATGCACTGTGGTGGGGGGAGGGGGGTGGGGAGGGAGGCACATTTTAACAAACTAAAATCAATTGCAAAATTGCCTGCAAAGTCTGAATATAAAATATGTCCATTATTAAGTAAAAACGCTAACAGCGAACACTCACAAGGTGCTGTGTGCCATGCACTGTTCTAAGTACTTTACGTGTATTATGTCACTTCATAGTCACAGTACCCTACAGAGTGGGTATTGCTGTGTTCCCATTTTAGAGAATCCAAGGAACAGCAGGTGAGATGAATGTCTTGAGGGTACTTAAGTAGACAGTAGTCACCCCTTTATCTGTGGCTTCCCTTTCTGACATTTCGGTTGCCCACAGTTCAAAATATTACAGATAAATAGAACCACCTGCCCGACGAAGTGTTCTGATCCTGACATCCAGCCATCGACATCATCACGGCTCCATGATGGTGCCATGGTCGCCATGCCTGCACCATTCACTTCATTCCATCTCATCACACAGGTGTTTTACCATCTCACACCATCTTAGGAAGAAGGGCGAGGACAGTATAGAAAGATATTTAGAGAGAGAGAGAGAGAAAGACTACATTCACATACATTTTATTATAGCCTATGGTTATAATTGATCTATTTATTATTATTTATGGTTGCCCATCTCTTCCTGTGCCTAATCTGTAGATTAAACTTTATCAAAAGTATGTGTGAATAGGAAAGGAACATCATACATATAATGGGTTCCCAACCCCTGGGCCATGGCCTGTTAGCAGGAGGTGAGTGGTAGGAGAACTGAGCTCTGCCTTCTGTCAGATCATCAGCGGCCTTAGATTCTTATAGGAGCGCAAACCCTATTGTGAACTGCACATGTGAGGGATCTAGGTCTTGCACTCCTTATGAGAATCAAATGCCTGATGATCTGAGGTGGAGCTGAGGCAATGATGCTGGCACTGGGGAGCAACTGCAAGTACGGATTAACATTAGCAGTGAGGTTTGACTGCACATCCCCCTACCCCCTCATCTGTGGAAAAATTGTCTTCCACAAAACCAGTCCTAGATGCCAAAAAGTTTGGGGACCACTGACAAATAGGGTTCAGTACTACCCACGGTTTCAAGTATTCATGGGGCTCTTGGAATGTATCCCAAATAGCCGCCAATGCCAATGCTCCTCACCACTATGCTATCCTGCCTTTTCCACAGTGTGGAATGTCAGATGCCTGGGGGAGACTAAGAATCAGTATCTACTTTGACTGGACCTCAGGTCAACCCAATGGACTGGATATGATGACTGTCATATGTGTACACTATTGAGTTCCTGGCTCTGGTCTGAGTGTACGTGCCCATAAATAACAGATCAGTTGTTTAAGCTGCATTCAGCTTACAGAGGTGATGGGGAATTTGTCTCTTTAGAAGAGCCATGTGTTCTATTAAAGCTTTGCGTGTAGTGATGGAGTTTTCTCTCTTCTTCAGCAAGACGTGAGACATTACATAGGCGCAGTAAGGGTAGACCAATTATGGACCACAGAAAACCCCACCAAAAGAGATTGTCAGGAAATATGGAAGAAAATTATCCAGCATCTATTGTTATTTTTTAAAATAATTGAATGTGCGGCTAGAAAGTACCTTTGTGCTTCACACTATTATAATCCTAACATTCCATCAGTAGGTTCATAGTCTGTGTTCAGGCAGGGAAAGATTTGAAATTCAGTGGTCCCAATAGAACAGAATTAACCTGTGGGGAATGCACCATAGTGTGATTTGGGGATTAGAAGCTTGTCCAAAAAAGTAATAATAACAACTCTAGGATTCATTAATTCCGAACTTGTAGGTGCATGCGTTTTTGTTTTTGTTTTGGTTTTTTTTGATCTTAACGCTTTATTTCTTCCTGAGCCTCCTTTGAAAATGTGGCTATCCCTGGGAGAGGGCGTAGTTGTCGCCTTTCAGCCCACACCTGATACTGTTCATCGCTTTAGCAGGAGTTATGTGACAGGCAGCCCTGTGGAAGAACAGCCCGTGGAACCAGACAGATGAGAGACAGCAAGGGTACAGAAAAGGGTTGGAGACAAACTGTTACCTCCCAGATTTTCCCATGCCTGGCCTGCCTCTGAAATTTGATGACTACAGTATTCAACCTAGAAAAAAAAATAAGGCTTTTGAAAGCCCTTGACAAAGCATGTCTTGTTTGACAATGATCCCACCTTTCTTCTGGTCTCTTGAGC